>VZTT01068831.1:5107-16888 GCA_013400855.1 Buphagus erythrorhynchus
GTTGAGGTATTTATGGAGGCACTGATCCCAGGTCTGGTTCCAGCATGAACATGCCAGAGGTAGATGCTGATTTGAGAGCTAACTCCTGTGGTTGCAGGGCATGTCTGTACTGCAGAATTGGTGCAAAAAAAGCTCCACTGCCAGTTTCTTGTCCAGCCAGCACAGTGCTGTGAAGGCTTCCTGGCGTTCCTGTGGGAGAAGGGGAGCTCTCTTTATAGTGACAGAAAGAGAGGACAGAGCCTTGAGCTGTTCCTGGGGAGGTTCAGGTTGGACATTAAGAAGATTTTTTTCCACAAAAAGGGTTATTAGACACTGGAATGGACTTCCCAGGGAGGTGGAGGAGACACAGTCCCGGGAGGTATTTAAGGAAAGACTGGATGTGGTACTGAGGGACATGGTCTGATTGACGTGGTGATGTTTGCTCACAGGTTGGACTCGATGATCTCAGAGGTTTTTCCAACCTAATTGTTGATTCTGTGGTTGTCCCAAGGCTGAAGTGAGGAAGGCTTTGCTTGCATTGACATTGTACTTATGGTCAGAGCCATGGCCAGGCAGCAGCTGAGCTGATTTCAAATATCTGCAAAGCAAATCCCCTCACCCTTGGGGTCCTGCCATCAGTGAGGATCTCCAATATGGGTGTTTCTGTAATTACTCAACAAATGTTAGAAGGATATTGCAACAACCAGCTTCACATTCTGCCCCTCCCCTGCCCACCACCCAACACATGTTTGATAAATATTTTCAGGATTCTTTTCTGGCATTAATAACTTTTTGTTTGTACAGTATGGTTTTGTTTGCTCAGTATGGTTTTGTTTGCTTTGTCTTGTTGGTGTAAGTTCTCTTAATAACGCTGATGTGTCTTGTAATACATCCAAGAACCTTCACCAGGAGTTAGAGAACACTTGGTTATGTGTGTCTGTGAGGAAAAAAACCCACTGTGTTGACAGAGTAACAGTGAAAGGTATAAATGGCATGTGACTTCTGAAGTGAAAATCTTGCTGTCGTATTTGTGTAGCTTGTCATGTACTTAATAAAACAAATGTAAAGGAAGTGTCAGTTATGGAAATCTTCCAAAGCAATCTTTGATAACTAAGGTAACTTCTTGCTGATAGTTTTACAGAGTAACCAGTTTGAAAGACAAGAAGTTTGTTGTCTTTTGTGACATTTATTGTTTTATTCTTTTAAATTTCATCAAGANGTTTCTTGTCCAGCCAGCACAGTGCTGTGAAGGCTTCCTGGCGTTCCTGTGGGAGAAGGGGAGCTCTCTTTATAGTGACAGAAAGAGAGGACAGAGCCTTGAGCTGTTCCTGGGGAGGTTCAGGTTGGACATTAAGAAGATTTTTTTCCACAAAAAGGGTTATTAGACACTGGAATGGACTTCCCAGGGAGGTGGAGGAGACACAGTCCCGGGAGGTATTTAAGGAAAGACTGGATGTGGTACTGAGGGACATGGTCTGATTGACGTGGTGATGTTTGCTCACAGGTTGGACTCGATGATCTCAGAGGTTTTTCCAACCTAATTGTTGATTCTGTGGTTGTCCCAAGGCTGAAGTGAGGAAGGCTTTGCTTGCATTGACATTGTACTTATGGTCAGAGCCATGGCCAGGCAGCAGCTGAGCTGATTTCAAATATCTGCAAAGCAAATCCCCTCACCCTTGGGGTCCTGCCATCAGTGAGGATCTCCAATATGGGTGTTTCTGTAATTACTCAACAAATGTTAGAAGGATATTGCAACAACCAGCTTCACATTCTGCCCCTCCCCTGCCCACCACCCAACACATGTTTGATAAATATTTTCAGGATTCTTTTCTGGCATTAATAACTTTTTGTTTGTACAGTATGGTTTTGTTTGCTCAGTATGGTTTTGTTTGCTTTGTCTTGTTGGTGTAAGTTCTCTTAATAACGCTGATGTGTCTTGTAATACATCCAAGAACCTTCACCAGGAGTTAGAGAACACTTGGTTATGTGTGTCTGTGAGGAAAAAAACCCACTGTGTTGACAGAGTAACAGTGAAAGGTATAAATGGCATGTGACTTCTGAAGTGAAAATCTTGCTGTCGTATTTGTGTAGCTTGTCATGTACTTAATAAAACAAATGTAAAGGAAGTGTCAGTTATGGAAATCTTCCAAAGCAATCTTTGATAACTAAGGTAACTTCTTGCTGATAGTTTTACAGAGTAACCAGTTTGAAAGACAAGAAGTTTGTTGTCTTTTGTGACATTTATTGTTTTATTCTTTTAAATTTCATCAAGAGCAAAGCAGCTACAAGCTCCTGTACTCCATGTACTTATGCTTGGAGAGTTGCCTAAGAAATACATACTTAGTCTTTCTGCAGTCACTGTAAATAAGAGACTGGAAGGGACCTCCAGAAACATATCTAATTAGATCTGGTTGCTCAGAGCTGTGTCCAGTTGTGTCTTAAA
The DNA here is from genome assembly GCA_013400855.1 of Buphagus erythrorhynchus. NCBI lineage: Eukaryota > Metazoa > Chordata > Aves > Passeriformes > Sturnidae > Buphagus > Buphagus erythrorhynchus. Next base: position 7,530 of record VZTT01068831.1, read on the forward strand.
TTCCTTCACCGAATTCCTTCATGAGGAGATTCCACAGCCTGTCTGGACACCCTTTATCAGTGTTTGACCACTCTCATGGTAAAACAACAAACCAAAAAATAAAAGTTGTTATATATAATCAGAATTTCCCAGGTTCTGACTTATGATTGTTGTAATTCCACTGTGAAGCTGCAAGAAGGATCTGGCCCTGTTTTGTCTGTATCTTCTGGTCAAGGAGTTGTAGACAGCAATATGTTCTCCCCTGAGCCTTCTGTCATGTGGGCTGAAGAGGCCCAGCCCCCTCAGCCTCTCCTTTTTTTTTCTTTTTTTTTTTTTTTTTAATGGATGATATACATCTGTCTTAACTTTATAGCTTTCTCTTGTGGATATAAATACACTTATCTAACTTCAAATTGGTTTTGATTTATTTTCTTTTCCCTCCAGCCTGGATAATTTAATAGAAACAGTTCTGGTAGCAATGCTTGTCCTAGTACAGCCCAGGATGTCAGCATGTGGCAACATTGCTGGCTCATGATTTGTTTGGTGTCCATCAGGTCACAAGGCTCTTTCCTGCAGAGCTCCCTTCAAACTGGTCAGGCCTCAGTGTGTGGTGCTCTCTGGGTTTATTCCTCCCCAGGTTCTGGACTTTGTGTTTTCCATTGTTGAACTTCATGGTTCCTGTTGGCCCATTTCTCTGCTTTCCTCTGAAGGGCATATCAGCCTCTTCTGCCAGTTTTGCATCATCAGCAAACTCCCTGGGTATGTGTTCTGTCTCATCACCTATGTTATTGAAGAAGAGAATTAAAAATCATTATTGTTGAGATTAACTCCAGGGGTAGACCACTGGGGACTGTCCTCCAGATGGACTTTGTGCTGATCACAATGCTTGGAGCTTGGCATTTCAGTCCCCCTCACTAAATATGCACTTACCTAGTCAATATTTCATTCCTTTGTGGATGGGGATGTTATGAGAGGCCATGGAAAATCAAGATAAACATTCACAGCTCGTTTCATCATAGATGGCTCTTGGGTTGGTCCAGCATGATTTTCTGTTTTCCTATGCTTCTATAATTTCCTTGTCTGCAGCACATCTAGAATATTTTTCTGCTGGATTTGTCCCGGGGGCCTAAGGTGAGGTTGAGCGGGAGGTCCCTGGATCCTTCTTCTGACCCTATTGAAAGATGGGACTGATATTTGTTTTTTTCCAGTCTTATGGAACCTGTTAAGTCACAAACACCTTTCAGAGATTACTGAGAGTGGCCTCGAAGGGACATCAGCCCACTCCCTCAGCTCTCATGTGTAGATCCCATCAGGTCTCAGGAATTTGTTTACATCTACTTTAGTTCCATTAAATGCTCCCTATTCTCCTCCACTGAGTCTAAGGCTTCCCTGCTCCAGATTCAAAATATAAACTTGGACTGTTGAAAGTATATGATGTGAAAGATGATTTATGTTAAAACTAAGCACCCCAAACCTCTCCATAACATAAATATGCAACACAACAAATGTGATGGTAATGACTTTGATGTAGAAAAAAAAAATTTCCAGGAAAACAGATATTTTTCATGTTCTGTATGGAACATGCTTGAACTGCCAGTTGATGATAGGCAGCATGTTGTTTGTTAGGTGTTTGCCTTTGTTTCCTTCCTTTGCCTACTGAGTTAATAAAGACAAGGTTAACTTATGATCCATAGCTCTTTAAGTAAAGTTTCCAGCTTTCTCTGATTATTAACAATTAACGTTTTTAGTCATGTGTTATTTAAACAATGGTTGGATATTGAAGTAGGTACTAAGTGCACTTCAGCATATCTTAAATATGTTTGAACCACTTACAAATAGTCCTACCACATTTTGTTTGATAAATAAAAATGTCTTTCTTTTGGCCCCAGACTTTGCAGGCAGAAAAATAACCCAGATTGCCTTAGGAAGAGGCTTTATCTCACTCTAAAGAGTACAAGCATATGCTAAGAAGCATATCCCTGGCATACCAAAGTAGTCTCAAGCTTACAGCTGTCTTTATCTGTTCTGCCTACATAAACAAAAGCTGATACACAGGTAGGTCTCTTGTTGGTCCTTCTGTAAGTGACAGAAGCTTTTAATCTTTATCTTAATTTGTGTCCAGTATTCTGCATGGTTGTTTGATATTGTCAGCCCAATGCTGACGTTAAAGTTGGGTAATTCCTGCTTACTCATTACCCTCTTGAATTCTCTTAAAGGGTTGTGGTTTCACTGTATTTATGAAGAGGATCAATTAAGATAATCTTGGATTAATCCCATTACACTCTTTGGTCTTGTTTATGGCTTTCTTTTTCATCAAATTCACACAAACTGTGTAAAGTTGTTATTCTGTTTGTGGTACTGTCATTATCATTTATCATACAATTCCTTCCCTAAAAAAATGTAAATGTATCCCTCATTGCATTCCACTGCTCACAGATACACAAACAGGCACACCAAATATTTTGATTATGTTACTTTTGAAGTAATATCTTTTAGGCACTCATCTTACACATAGCAGTATGTGTATGGCTACCTTGAAACAATCCTGTCGAATTTGTGGTGCTCCTAAGAAAATTAACTTTAGTTTCACACTGGATTTTTAGGATGTTCAAGAGGCTAAAAAACATGGGGCTTTCACCTGACAGCTCCTAGAGAGCTTATGAAAGGAGTCTATGCAAAGCAGATGCATTTATCTGAGTTCAAAACTATTAGCACATCATTTATGGCATCATAAAAAATGCTTCTTGTTGAATGAGTGCTTTGATTAGAAAACCTGCTAAGAGCATAGAAGTGAATGGTATGCACTGTAATATCAAGCTGATCTGTGATACTAATTTTTTGATGTGTCAATATGTAGGGAAGTAATCTGTCTCATTAAAAAAAAAAAAAAAAAGTGATTCTGATTCATTTTCACTGGGTCAATTGCTGTTGCTAATCCAGAGTCTTTGTCAGCTTGTAGGCTTTCTTGTGTGTTGTGGTTTTACACTTTTGCTTAAAAAGCAGGTAAGATGATACTGTTAGTACTTCCTGCTCTTGTTTCTTTTACATGGAACAATAATGTGATAGACTTAAAATAGCTGCTTTTAGCAAATTCTATTTTCCGCATGTGTATTCATGAGGAGACAGATGGCCAGAGAAGGATAGAATGACATTGATTTATTGGCATTAACAATTTTTTTTTTCTTCTGTTTATGGTGTTGTCTTTGGTGTCATACAAATTCATTCATAAAATAAAAACTTTGATAGTCTTGGAGAAAAAACGAATAATTGTGCCCTCTGAAACATGGTACAAATATTATAGAAATGTATTTTATTGTGCCAAGTTTTGAAGGAAAGCAATGCCACTCTCTGCTCTGAATATTTAACCAAAGGAAGATCTCCCACAACTATGTCCTGTCCACCGTATGAGTTAATCTCCTATGGTTTATATTTGGATTACAGGAATTATTCTTTCTTGCAAATTTGTGCATAATTCCTAGTGGAATATCTTTGCTGTTTTTCTTCTTACTCATATCATGTGGCTATGAATTTTGCATTCTAATTCTCCCTATTTCAGACCAGGTTTCGTTGTCAATATTTATTAACAAAATTTCATATAGACTCAAGTAATAAGTCTCTGGTTATGAGTGGGAGTGTTGTCCTGAGGTATGCAGGGAGGTAAGTGCTGAGTGCCTTAGACTTGCAGTGAAACCTCATTTAATAAGATTGTTCCTAACACCTGGCACACAAGAATATTCCAGGATTGGGTCCTGTAGGCAGTCAACATGATAAAGAGGATTAATTCCAGTAAATAAACATACACATAAGGACTAAGATCTTTGGTAGTCATGTACCGATTACGTGTGCATAAACAGTTTATAATGATTACGTCTCCTAGATTTTCTTTCCAGTGTTTCAAACTACTACAGCATTGGGAAAACTATTTGTGTATTCCAACTCTAATACTTAATACAGGTGAAGTCCTTGGGAACTAACACTGCCGAGTCTGTAGAGCATGGGATTGTGTTTTTTTTTTTTTGTTTATTTTTTTTGTTTGCTTTTTTTTGTTTGTTTTTGTTGTTGCTGTTGTTGGTGTTGTTTTTTTTAAAGAATATTTGAAAAAATTATTAAAACTTCTCTTTTTTCTTCACTTTGGTAAGAAGGTTTTGATGTTTTAGTGAGCCTTGAGTTGTGACAAAGAGGCAAACCCCAAAATGTGCGTTACTCTTTAAAGGATTTAAAAACAAAAGTCTAGTGGGAGTGGGAAGAGCAGCCCTGTCTAATCCCATGGGGGGCAAAAAAAAAAAAACCGACCCAAAAATCACCCTCGAAAAATCCCCACCAACCAAAGCAATGTTTTCCCCGCTCCTTCAGCAGACCGAAGCATCTGCTGGCCACTGGCCCGGTCTGTGTTTGGTGGGATGCAGGAGGAATGCAGGAAGGATGCAGCAGGGATCAGGAGGGATGCAGGAGGGATGCAGGCAGGATGGCGAAGGGATGCAGGAGGGATGCAGGAAGGATGCAGGAGGGATGCAGGAGGGATGCAGGAGGGATGCAGGCAGGATGCAGAAGGGATGCAGGAGGGATGCAGGAAGGATGCAGGAGGGATGCAGGAGGGATGCAGGAGGGATGCAGGAGGGATGCAGGAGGGATCAGGAGGGATGCAGGAGGGATGCAGGATGCGCAGCCCCTGCGCTCCCGGGCAGGGCGGTGCTGCCGCCGGCGCTCCGGGCGCGGTGGGACGGAGCGGAGCACAGAGGGCAGGCTCTGCTCTACTCGTCCCTTCCCAGCTTTTCCCTGCCTTTCCCGGCCCTTCCCTGCCTTTCCCAGCCTTTCCCGGCCTTTCCCTGGCCGCGTTCCCCGGCGGGTCCCGCCGGACTCGGGCAGAGCTCCCCGGTCCCTCCGCTGATCCAGCCGGGGTCGGAGTTTTCTCCCCTTTCCCTCGTCCTTTTTTTTTTTCCTCAGCGCACGGGCGGCTTGAAAATCGGAAATGATCTTAATTAAATGTTTTCTATGCAGAAACAAGCCGGCCCTTTTTGTGCGCGAGGCGAAGGCAGCAGACCTTATCACAAAAGACAAAAGCAAATATTTATCAGGGAACAAAAGATGTCCACGGTTGCTTGCAGCGGGGGAGATTTTTCTCTCTCTCCCGGTGAAGATGTTTAAAAGCGTAAGATGTTTATCGGGACTCCTTGTTGAAATTCTTTGTTTCCCTGCAAGATCTACAAATGAAACTGTTTTTCTTTCTGTGAAGCACATAATGAAGCCCATGAGTTAAACTGCAGAGAATGCAAACACCTGCTCGTCCCTCTGTTGACTTTGCGTTTCAAGAAGGTCTTTTCTGTTCCACATGATAATGGTTTGGGGGCTTGGCTTTGTTGGATTTTTTGTTTATCCTGTGTGGAAATAGATGGTCATCTTGCCGTCTTCACTTTGTGTCACTTCTGATGCAGTGATTGTCTCCGTTAAAGGAATACCATGTTGTTAAAAGTATTCCTTCTTCAGAATCCTACATGTCATCGAGTGAATAAGCTATTACATTTTACTGCTTTCCCTGTCTTGGTTTATTTTTGTATATTTTTTTTTTCTTAATGCTCTGTATCATGAGCTACATGTCTTACAACTACATTTTCAGCCGTGAATGAAAGGGAGGAAACATTTGAATCCATGTAACCCCTCCCAGGACTTTTGCCTGTTCCCCTTAACTACTTCATACACGGAAACAAAATATTTCAGATATCTTGAATGCTGATTATCCAGTGGTTTCATAAAAATGTATCCCTAATACAATATGAGTCTTAGGTGGCATTTGAAATGTGCAAACACTTTAATGAGTATTCATCCCCAACAGCTTATCAGTTAACTACAAAATCAATCATAAAAATTTAAGGTTTTATAATATAAATCCCCTCATTCTCCAACTTGTGAAGAGACTACTTGTGATTAAATTTATTCACATGGCAAATGTTCAGTGTCATAATAAGCATTGTAAGTTAATGTTACTGGACAGATTTCTGGTACTGGACAACATAGTAGTGCCTACAGTCAGTATTTGGGTTTTTTTANAACACTTTAATGAGTATTCATCCCCAACAGCTTATCAGTTAACTACAAAATCTATCATAAAAATTTAAGGTTTTATAATATAAATCCCCTCATTCTCCAACTTGTGAAGAGACTACTTGTGATTAAATTTATTCACATGGCAAATGTTCAGTGTCATAATAAGCATTGTAAGTTAATGTTACTGGACAGATTTCTGGTACTGGACAACTTAGGAGTGCCTACAGTCAGTATTTGGGTTTTTTTTATAGTTCACAGGATTTTAGGAATATTTTAAAACACTTTTCCACAGCAATTTAGAAAAGAGCTTTACAATGACATAGGCTTTTAAGTACAATGCTGTAAAGTAAAAGTACTGGGTCATAACAGAAGTGCTATACTCAGACTGGGCTTGTCTGCTGTTTTAATATATTTCATAAATATTGGGGGCAAGGGGGATGCCTGGTTCTTCACATGACTATACTTGTAGGTAGTCCTATTTGTCTGGGAAAATATATTCAAAGTGGGACTCCTGGGAGCAAGCACCTGTGGAATTTAAACCTTTCTATTTCATATACATAATTACATTTTAAATTAATAATGTAAAATAAAGCTTTGTGTTGGGAAACAGACTGAAGTATCAAACTTCTCTGAAACTTCACAGAACTGCAAGTTTTAGAAGAACAACTCCTGGGTGTGTTTGTAAATTATTTACCTTTGAACAAACCTTAAAGGTATGAGTTTTAATTAAATGAAATTATTTTACTTTTAATTTGACAGAATAGTTCTTAGATAAACATGCTCCATGATTCTTTACTTTCGTATGTCTATTTCAATTCTGATTACAGAGCTTGCATTCTGTTTTTCTTTTGTTACTGAGTCCAGAGAGTTTAATACTCTTTTCTTAAAGTTGTATAGGGAACCAGTAAATTACTCAGTCTCAGGACTTTCTTAAAACAGGTAATTATTTTTCTTTCTCAGTTCAGAGCTTTCTCTTTATTGTACCAGAGATAAAGCATATTCTATTATAATTTTCAAAATTTATCTCTTATACTAAGGACTTTTGTATTTCTGATAATACTAGAGTGTGTATCTGGAAGCTAAAAAATAAATAGAATGCATAGCATTATGATTTTTTTTCTATTTCATTGAATAAAATTATTATCTAGGCTGCCTTGGATTGAACTACTATCATTTTCTCAGGCTCTTTGGCAAGACACAAGTACTTCAGTAGAGACAGATTTATTCTCTAGAAACACAGAGTATATTCTGTAGACATATATTCTGTAAAATATTAAATGCCATATACTTCTGGACCGCTTTTGCCCTCAAGATAAGTTTTCTACTTAAAAAAAAAAAAAACAAAACTAAGACTGCTCCTACTTTTTTTTTTCTAACAGCACCAGCACATGCAGTATTTGAGGATTTTATTGTTTTGAGTTTTATAAATACTGTAGTGAATTATTTTTTTCTGCAGAAGCAGGAAAGTAGAAAGAAGGAGGGGAGAAAAGCATAATGCCAGAGTTCACAGAAAAAGCTGTTTTAAGCTGTTTTAACTTACCTTCTTGCTTACTTCTATCTGACACCAAACCCATAAGATTTTTTTTTATCTACGTATAAAAGGATTTGTAATGGTTAACATGGTCAGCTACTCAGAAATACGAAAAACCATACTGCTGTGGAAATAAATTCACTCCAGTATTAGGAAGTCATTTGAATAATGATAATGCATTGTTGCTGGTGATAGCATTGCTGACCATTCTGTTGGGTGATAGGTGGTAAAAAAACAAATTCAAAATTTATTTTCCAATGCAAGTGAAGTATTTAGACATGAAAGGGGAGGATATTAAAATACAAGTATTTTAGGTACAGTTTTGTACAGATGGGACTGTAATTGGTGACATGGGAATAGTGTATATACTGAAATATTTGAAATGCTAATTCATTTTTTTGCTTCTGTTTTCCAACTGCCAGCTGTAATTATGGATCTCATTTAACAGATGCTAACACAGGGAGTAACTTCACTTCTGGAGTAGTCCCACTGAGTCATGGAATTAAAGTTAAGGCTCAGGTGCTTCAGCATTGGTGTAGGTACAGTTCTAGGAATTTGTTGAATGATACTATTAAAGACTGTCTGGTGCCCAGGTTATAAACCAATTTCATTTTGAATATATTTAGTTATACATAAACTAAGTTATGCACTGATATTCTTTATCAAGATTAATGGAGGCCTTTAGATTTTAATTTATCACTGTTTGCAGTCCTTAAAATTTCATTATATGTTGACAGAGGTGAATGAATCTGAAGTGTTTTTTAGATCTGCAGTGCTCTCATAAAATTTGAGAGATAGATGTGAAATGGTTTATGAAGCTATTTCAATTAGTTTTATATTATACTATTTTCCAGTGGGTTGTATTACATACAGAGAAGTGTTCTAATATCAATAATAATGCATATAAATTTCCTCAAGTCTTCTTTTTGAATTTTCAAGAACATCTGAATAAAGCATCTGTTTCAAAGAAGTTCTGTACAAGCAGGAGTTCAGTTGGCAGAATGAACTGAAACAAAAAGTTAAGGCTTTCATCAGTGTCTTCCCTCTGTGAAAATTATAGGAACATGTTAAAAGACAACCTGTTTTATTCTATTTATTGTTAAAATATAAAATCAAATTAATGCACAGAATAAATTTTGCTGCTTTTTTGTTCTGTTTTTTTCCCTCTTATCAATATTTAAATATATGTATCTTTTACAATTCCGTTTTTATTTACTGGAAGAACTGTATTTCTGTTCAGTGGGAAACCCGATATTATTCAATCAGTTTGGAAATTTAATTTTGAAATTTCAGCTCAAATTAAATGTCTTTGTAATTGTAAAATTAAAAATCATTAATATCCTGAATGACTTCAGTCCCACAGGACTTTTTAACAAGGGTTTGGTAGGGTTGGACCCAAAAGTGTTCTGTATAATATTAATAGAAATTAATTTAAACTATTTGTTGTGCAACAGGAAATATGTTCTTTTTCTAACACTTTCTGGCTGTTGAACAATTCTTCAAGAATTTGCAATAGTGGTATGATTTTGTAAATTCTGGGACGGAGTAATGTGTTTTCCTACACTGTAAGGACAGAAAATCCCTACAGGACAAAGAAGTGAAACCTCTGAAGGAATGCACTACACAGTAGAACAAATCCTCCTCAATTCCTGAAAAGGAACTAAGCTTATTATCTTGTGGTGTTGTGGTTTCTGTTATTATTATTATTATTATTTTCCAAAGTTATTTTAAGATGCTTTAAAGGCTCATGAGAAAACAGAAAGCATGTTTTGCAGCAACTCCTGGATGCTTCAGAATAAAGGAAAGA
>VZTT01068831.1:26312-61799 GCA_013400855.1 Buphagus erythrorhynchus
CTCTTTACTTCACTTTTGTCTAATTCTACAGTGCTTATCTTCCCACTTCTACAATTAGGTGGTAGAGTCACCATCCCTTGAGGTGTTCAAGATGCAACTGGATGTGCCACTAAGTGCCATGGTCTAGTTGAAAAAGTGGTGATTAATATTCCACCATAAATGGTTCTGTGGGATATTTTGAAACTGTTATCATGGTAGTCAACATTCTGTTGTATACTGGATACTTGGCAAATACATGAAGGCTTACAAATCTTTACTTGGCTTTACTTCCAAACCGTTGTAAACTCTCTACTTCTAAATGGTGAAAATCAGTTTTTCAAAGAAAGGTAATTTATTATGTTTGTAAATAAAATCCATTAAAAACATGGCTTGAACTCTGGAAGTCAAATTGAGTTTTCCAGCTTGAGGAGGGGGGAAGGTTTTTTGTTTGTTTCTCCATTTGTTTTTGTTGTTGTTTTTCTAATACTTTTTTCTTCCTTGTGAAACACTGAGCTTAACAAGTGTGACTTGAATTAAAATAATCTTGGCATTATACAGTGCAGTATTTTTACAGGGTCTTTCTTTCTGAAGGAACTGTGATTTGGTTTTATTTTACAGGACTGGAGAGAAACATTTTCCATAAATGTCAGTTTCTGTCTCCTGTGATGCTGCACTCTGAGTGATGCCACGTTCAGCACTGATTAGTACTGGCAAAGAGAGAGCCTTCTCAGAATGAGGTAGGTTTCATTATTTTCCACAAGGCCTGATGAAGTTCTTCATAATCAATTTTCTGTTTAATATAAGTGAAGTCAGATAGGTATTCCAGGTCTGACTTCACCTTGACTTGTCATTGGTTTTAGTGGCTTCCTCTGTGTTGGTATTTACCCAACAGAGTAATTAATGAGTCCAGGTGTTGTAGTGGGCTACAGTGTTCCAGGAGCTCTCATTTGTGTCACAGTTTTGTTCCAAAGCGTTCTTGGGCTGTTGTGACTGTTACCTGTGACTACAGGTACACTCTGTAGTCCCTGTGCATGGGTCATCAGAAAGAGCATACCTTAGTTAGCCTTCCACAGCCAAGATTATTTCCTAACAGAAAGGTTTCAGGAGAGTGATTTGAGGAAGGTTTGCATATTATTTTTATTATTATTGTTATTATACATGAACTCTGGTCAAAGTGCAGTGCAATGAATAGGTACTGCCAAAGGTCTTGGTTGTCTTTTACTATTTTCTCACTGGTGGTAAAAGACATATTGAGGTGAGAGTTTGTTACTTAAACATGGGACTGGTAAATATGACACAAAACATGCAATAGACCCACAGCCATCTGGAATGGCAGCTGAGCCCTTGGCAGGATACTGTAGGGTATGCAAAATGCATGAGTTGCCTATGCTTAGCAGTCCTATCCTATATGTGAGATTTCTCTTTCAGAAAACTGTAAAGACTGTTTCAGTTTGGGTTGTGATAGATTGTAATCCCAGATTCCAAGGTGATGGTGGAAATGAGGAGTACCAGGAGACCTGCAAGGAAAGAAGGGTTGAAACAAAGCAAGTAAAGCAACAACTAGGAAAGTGTTGTACAGTACGAGGAGCTTCATTTATCTTGTTTTCCATTGATTCTTTTCCTATTTATACTCTTGATGAGCTAGCAACCTTCAAGTGAGCGGCGTATTTTCTGAGTTGCTCTGTTGTGCATTATTTCACAAAAATAAATGTATTAATTGCTTTATTCTGTACTGCACCCCCTCATTGTGTACCAAGTGTAAGGGAAAATATTACAGTCGGTATCTGACATGTGGAACTAATTTGCCTCTGTTGGAGTTCAGGGAGAGGTCTTGGCTATTACAGTGGATGAAAACACTAGGAATTATAGGCACCTCACCTCATGATGCTTCATTTGTAGCTTACATTTGTGATGATATCCTATGGATAGAATATGGGGACCATATCCTGGCCCCATTGAAATCAGTAGGAGTTTTTCTCTTAATTTCAACTAGGCCATGACCCTGAGAATCTCTACTGTCTCCTGGTGAAAGATTTGTTCTATTCTTGCCCCTAACTAGACCTCCTCTGAGGACTTAGATTTTAATATTGTGACCAAATCTGCTTCTTAGGTAATAATTCTCTCTTATTGAAGTTTATTTGTACTTGATTTGGGATATCCTATGCTCAAAGGAAAACATGTTTCTATACCTATATTTCTCTGTCCTTAAGTATGACAGTATTGTTATGGGTAGTATATAGGAAATAGTATCTGATGAAAAGATAAAGGACTTCAGAATAATTTACCAAGGGATAGGGAAGCAACCTATTAATCCAAATAAGATATTATTATGCAAGTACTGCAAGAAACAAGGCTTTACTCAGAAGAAAACTAGATCACTTAATTGCTCTTTAATATTATCAGTTTCTATGACTGCAAATTCTTTCATGAGCTTATTGTGGATTTTCTCCTTACTAGCAGTTTGGATTTGATAAGTTATCTCTGTCCATAGATGAAAAGATGTACTTCAGTATTATCTTTACTGTAATAATAGACTCTTTCACACTCCCACAGCTGGAGCACGTGCTGCCCACAGGTCATTCATAACTTACACATCCTTTGACTACAGGGCACCAGAATTCTTATTGTCTACATAAAATCTTTTTTCTAGCAGATGACCAGTGGAGCTCTTTGCTCTAATATATTCCACTTATTGTATAACACAGGTATGAGTATATTAAAATTGTTGTGTGACATATGAAGCTAAATTTTGATTCTCAAAAACATGAATGCTTCACCAAAGCTATTTCTGACTCTGAGATATTTTCTTAATGCAAGTACTAATTGCTTCTGAAAAAGGGACAGACATGAAATGCTGAGTGTGCTTTCATCTGCTATCTAATTTATCTGTTTCAATATCTCAAGTTCATCAGAAGTTTCATTCTATTGGTGCACCTTGTTTTTAGAATTTTACAGTGTTTTTCATGAGAAATCTCTCCCAGTTTGGGCTGGGTTTTAAGAAGTGCACAGTTTATGCAGTGTATACGTCCATCTGTATGCTCTGTTGGGGTTTGAAGCTGAGTGTTAGAGATATTAAAAATCTTCTCTTCTGCGTGTTCCGGCCCAAGTCTCCACATGAATGTTCTGTTATGCTTTGTTACACAAAGTTATGCTGGGAAAGAAGGCCACAAAGGTGTTAAGCTATTTCTATTTTTGCCTAGTCCTATGGTGCTAATTTACCATTTTATGCTCCTTGCATTTTACATAATTCCTTTAAAACTGTGTAAAAAACATATTTTCCATCTTTAATTCCTTTGCCTTTACTCTCACAGATAAGTATCCTGCTCTGGCACTGCCTCGTGTCTAAGATGGTTAACATTGCAGAGGGGATGGGGGTGAAGTATTTTCACCAGGGAAGAATCATGATGTCTGTCTACCATGAGTACTGCTGCATTTAGTTCCCTGTGCTCTTCCTGGTGTCATTGTTTGTCACCTTCTCCACTGAACTGTGAGAGATGTTGACAGCAGTCATGGTGAGCACATGTATATTATATAAGTAATGAACCAAAATATTGAGTCTTGCTTGTTCCTGTTACTTTTGGATCAACTCACTGAACCAGTATTGATATTTTGCTTTGTTGATTAACTTGCCAAAGCAAACCATTTATTCACCTGAAAGAGTACCAAGAAAACAAGACCCTAGTGTTCTTCTCTTCACAGTTGTTCCAGATGTTCAAGTATTTTAAATATCCTGTAGGTATAACCCCACACTAATTTGTAAAAACATGTAGTATAAGTAAATCCATTTTTTAATACAGGATTTTGTAGTGATAAGAATGTTTGATGGAGGGAAAATTATTCACTGCAATTTGTAACTTGGAGAACACAATCCTTTTGACTCTTTTCTGTATAATACAAAGAGTTCATCTGTTGCACAATGTTCATTTTTAATTAAACATTTTATCATAGTGCAGTCTTTTATTGACATTCCTCATAATAGAGCTGATAAGATCTTGACCTACTCTTCAATACAGCAATGTATAACTCAATACTCTGGCATACGCTGTTCCCTTCAGAATTAAATACATGATTTTCTGATTTAATTTTAAAATCTTATGTACTTTTGGTCCAATTTATTTACTTTAACTTCCTAGATTTATATCCCTTTTGACTTATGCATTTTGGATGCAACCATTTCTTGGGCTATCACTCCTGTTTGCTCAAGCTTTTAGCTAGCTGGGCCACTTTAATGAATTTTTTTCTTCTTTCTTTCATTTCTTTTTTAAAATTTGCAATACGAGGTAATTTATCACCTAATCTTGTTTCCTACTGTACCTTTTGTGTACAATTTTGATTAGGTGTGCTAACATCACTCATGTTGCCTTAATCACAGGCTTATAGAATTTCTAGTACCACAGAATTTCCTTAAGATAACTTCATGAGAAGAGATTCCTGAAGATGTCCCCAAAGATGAGCAACGAAGCTGACCCCTGTCAGTATCCATAATGAACCCTGAGATATAAAGCCTCCCAGGATCATGTGTTTAGCCATAATTCTAGCAGGATTTTGTCACCTCCAGAGGAGCTGCACCAGGGGAGTGGGAACCAATCTCTTCAGTTGTAGTGGCTGCAGTGGTGCTGTTGATAAGGGGGAGATCTGAGACAGGCTGGCAACAGAGCAGCATCCAGAGGGAATAAGCCCAAAGTACATTTCCAGGGTTTGCTGTTTCTTGCACTGAGTTTTAGTATTCCTCTAGATGGGAAAAACAGGATTCTCTAATATTTTGCTGCAGCAAATCAACCCTTCTGAGTTGAGCACCCACCATAATCACCTAAGTTTCTGAGGACCATCAGGTGTTGCAAGACCCAATTTCTCAGTAATCTCCTCACCTCTTGCTATATCAGCTGTGTCAGATGATAATGACTCAACTGCCCCATGCTTCTCTTTCATTCTTTGTAAAATCAGCTTTGCTATTCATCCTTCTCATACTGCAGGCTTGCCACTATTCACTATAAATGTGTATATATTGATTTGAGCTGATAATTTTGAGGTAATTTAATACCCATTTGAAATTATTTCATGTAATGATTTGCAGAACTGCTTTGTGCTTGAGAAGAGCTTCAAAGAAGGGGGGATACTCAACTGCTGAGGTTGTTTTCTTACACTGTGGAAAACTTTTTAATCTTGCTTGGTCAGCACAGAAATTAAAAATCACACAGGACCTCTGACAGTAGGAAGTTACCATGTGCCAGATGTATATCTTTCAAACCTCTTTGTATAAACCTTCAAACCTCTTACCTGTTCAACAAGGTCCAGATCTTCATGGATAAAGAGGTATGTAATGAATTTAAATAAGTACTCACTAGACCTCTGAACTAAACTTAGATTGCTGATTTTTAATCTTTTTTGGGACATTCTTTCTCCATATCTACGAGAAAATATACTACCATGTTATTGGAACCATGGAGGAGTGTGTGACTTGAGAGAGACAATGCATTGAGCTTTATTAATTGTTCTAAAAGGGGACAGCTTATGAAAAAGGAGCAAGTTCATGGCCTGCTACACTCATCTGAGTTGGAGAATTGTGAAAACACCATCAAGGTGTGCCTGGGGTACCTAGGACCCTGCCAGCACAGGTGCCACAAGCCACAGATGCCTCTCTGGCTTGGTTGCCTCTGTCATCCATGCTGGATAGATGAAGGCAAGTGAGGGGAATGCCACAGAGGCCAGGGCACTGCTGGAAGTGCAAACACACTGATACAGCCAGGTACAGGGCCTCACCATCCCCAGCAGAGGAGGGGCAATGACAACAGGGAGAATGAAAAAGCAGTGAAACTGTTTGTTGCATGTGTTCCTGAAAGCTAGCTTGTTTAAACCAGACTCAAGTCATAACAGGCGAAGCTTCCAGTTACATTAGAGATACTGGACATTGCCACTGAAATAAAGGTACTGAATTTTGATCATATGGTGGAGTAGAGAGGCTCAATTTGTGCATATCCTGCAAAAGTTCTGCTATCTTTTAGATGCAGTGGTGCTCGTGGTCTTGTTTGTCCTCCCTTGCTCTCCCACCCTGGGCAGTGCTGCAGCTGACATGAAGAACAGGGAGGACTAACACTGGTGTTTTGCTTTCTCATTTTGTTTCATTGGATTTTCTTGGTTTTTACCTCTGCAGCTTCAGGCTGGCTTACAGTGCTTGACCTCACAGAAAAAAATGTGCAAGCTAGGATGGTGACTGGCTGCTCCACATATGCATTGGTATTGGTTTTTCCCAGCTTTTAACCACAAGCAGTCTTCTAGGTATTTTCTAGAATCAATAAAATAATATACTGGGTATAAACATTCTTAAGACATGTTAGAAAATCTGTTGTATTTACCTGTGAACATTTGTGTACATGTTCTCTTGTTTGTGGGGACTAATAAGCACATCAGTTTCCACCGCCTTCTTACAGAAAATAAAGTAAATATTCATAAGAAAACACCCCCTCCCAAGATCTTCTTCAAATGGCATCAGTGCAAATTTTGATATGTACTTTCAAATGTTCATTTTCATGAACACCATTTTAAATGCAAAAGTTAGATTGCTTTTAGTGACAGAACTCAAATAAATGTAGATGTTATTTCTCCAGTAAGAAATATTTTATGCAGTTTAAAAAAACCCAAGCAACTTGCTTAGCTGTGATTTTGTTATTCAAAGATATACACCAGAGGGAAATCCCACGAAAGAGGGATTTAACTAAGTGTGTAATCTCATATGAAAAGACGTGTCCAAAATTATGTCAATTAGTATTTTGAATCCACATCCTTGGTCACACTGTGTGTGTTCCCTGTGCAGTGTAGAGTCTGGCACAGGTGGCAGAACTGTGGAAGGGCAAGTCCACAGTGGGCCACAGTGGCCGGGAAGGTGTGAACCTGAGCCACACAGGTGGCTCTGGCTTTGCTGCTGCCGAATTATCAGCTTTCTAAAACTCATGAAAATTCACACCCACTTGATGTAAGGTCTAATTTGCTTCTGTATACACTCAAGACAGGAAAAAAAGTGTGTTCTAAGAAGAGAGGAGTTAGTCAGCATTGTTGTTTCTGTGTATATTTGTTTAGTGCTTTAGATTTTGTTGAAAGACAGTCTTGACTATGTGCTTTGGTTATAGTCTTCTCCTTAAGAAGGGATGTGTTTTGCTTATCAGCTCATCAGCTGACAAAATAGCATTCAAAATTAATTTTAGAGAGCACTGTTGGAATATTATCAGGACATTATTTAAAATGAGTGGATAAACCTTATTTTGTTGATGTTTTATTGGGGTTTACCCATTGTAAATCTCACTATTTTATAGAAAACAGTTTAGTGATTCATGAAGTACCAAAGTTAATTGCTTAGATATTGATCTCAAACTCCTGTAAAAATAAATCTATTAACCCTAATAATTTAATTCTATTATATTATTAATATAAATATTTAGAGTGTTCTCTTACATTAAAAAAAAAAAGAAAAAAGAACCAATCCATCTCAGTATCTGGACTTTAAGTTCACAGACGGTCACACAGGGAATACATACTCTACCTAAAGTATGTATATGTAAGGTAATGTAGGAAATAAGAAGATATTGGAGAAAGCTGTCTCTTCAGTTAAGACATTTATCTAGAACTTGCAAGGTGTGAGTTAAATTGATGAATTCTACTGTGAAAAATCTAATATTTTTTATGATTCTCCATGCAAGATGGATACTTTAATCTCTTGGAAGAAAATAAGTGAGAACTTTAACAGATTGTTTTGCAGAGCCTGCAATTTAATGGACCTGCCTTCTTTTTAGAAGATAAGATAATTTTCTGCCTTTTTTTTTTCTTCACCCTTCCTCTTAGCTTTATTTTATGGCAAAAGCCTATTAGAACAGTCAAATTTATTATTTCAAATTGGATAAAGACAACAGATTTTAGCTCTGAATTGTGCATACATGATGCATAATTTTAATGCAACTTCCTGCTAGGATGTTCTCCTCCTCCCTGTACCCACGTGCACACTGAATTGCAGTTTTGATGTGGATTTAATGAAAGGACATTCTTCTGCTCTGCAGTTGCTCTCAGTTTTTGTTTTTAGTGGTGTGATTTGGCAGCTTTCACTGTACCCATAAAATATGAGTGAGCATCAATAAACTATCCAAGAGAACGGAGTTTTAAGGAAGTGCTTGAATGAGGAGAGGGTGACTGTACAAAAAAAAAATGAAAACAAAACAAAACAAAAACAAAAAAAAAAAAACAGAAGGGAAGTTCTCTCTGTTTATACTCAGGTAAAAAAGGAAGAGGTCATTTGGGCAAGAAGGCCTGTAAACATCCTGCCACATGGGTAGACAATGTGTTGAAATTGTGAATTCCACCTGGCATTTGGTGTGTTCTGTGAGTGTGCATATGTTGGTGTGAGGAAGCTCATCCTCTGTTCCCTCTGCAGCTCTCCAGGGATTCACAGCATGAAGTCACAGCCACACTCACCGGCCACTAGATCGTGTGGGGGAAAAAACTACCTGCAACAAGTATTTGCTAGAAAGTCCCATTTGAACAAAGCATTTTAACTGACTCCTCAGGCATTTGCAAGCATTTTTGGAGCATTAACAAACAGAAAATACCTTCTTTTCTCCCCAGCCAGGAAAAGAGCACAGTTCTGTGCTTTAAGTGACCAGTCATGCATTGTGAATAACGAATGGTGATTGTTCCTATTGGTCAGTTAAAAATTGTGACACAGGGTCAAATATGTTTGCATACACTGCTCAAGGACTTGTGGCTAGCAAAGTAATTAATAATACCCATGATCTATTTGCAGACACCCGGTGAACAGATTTAAGGGCTCTGTCCATTTGCTGTATTTCCCAAGGAGCAATTCCACCAGCCCTAGCTAAAAATGTGTAAAATCTAGACTAGAACAAAACCAGTTTCATCATGTAATAGCAATGTCCATCCTCAACACCTGCTACAATATATCCTTTATTGATAGGAATATTACAGATGATGGATTTTGGTTTTGTGAGACCATTCAGTCCAAACCAGCAGACCCCCAGGCCTCCTGGAATACTTGAAATACTTGTATTATTTTTAAATCAGCTTTTGAGTATGAGATACTATCACAATAATGATATCCTTTTAATATCCTATATACTAATATCCTTATATATCCTAATAATGATATCCTATTAATAGTATGCAGTAATGATTCAGACTAGCACTGTTCAGATGTAGGCAAAGATCTAATCTGCTTTTCCAGAAGTTTGTACCTACTGCAAGGATCAAGTTTTTTTGTGGTCACCAGGCAGAAAAGGAAGCCTTGGTGAGCGAAATGATGAGCAAGATTGGTCCCAGACACTCAGCTTCAGCCTTAAAACTTTCCTTATTCCAGTGATTACTGCAAACAGAGATACCTTCCCAAATGAGCGTGAGGAGAAGGAGGGAGTGGAGCCCAGGGTTGGGAGCACGCAAAACTCATAACCACAAGATTTTAAATTCCATTGTATATCTAGTGCAGTGCAGTTATTGTTTTTCTGGGGCTGATATGCTGCTCTAAAGAACAAGTGAAAACTGCATCAATCTCTGTGTCATTGCATTTCACACAGATTTTACTTTAATACTCTATTATATTTTGTACCTTCAAAAGAAAAAAAAACCAGTTTTGAGGAAGAAGTAAAGGGAGTGTTTTGGTTAGATAACAGCATGCAAATGTTATGACATCCATTTTTTAAAGTCTTTACTGTTTCTTTTGCTTTTTTGCTCTGTAGCTGATTACTAGCACCCCCTTTAACCCACCTTAAAGGGCAAGCAGGAAATTCATGTTTTCGTTCATCAGCCCATCCCTCTGAGAAGCATTCAATATTAAACCAGTTTGCAAGGGGAACAGGCAGAAGAAACAAGAGGCTCAGTTAGACCGTGGCAAGGTTAGGAGATGCATGTCTGGTGCCTGCAGCAAATATCTGCTCTTGTTCCTGTACAGTTTTTGCATGGGCAGACCAAGTTAATTGGGGTATGGCTCTGTTCTTTCCTTTATGTGTGACCTTTTATTATCTCTGTGGCCCTGTAGTTCATGCAGTGTCATAAAGCTATGGGAAAGTCTTGCAGCTGGTGTTATCAGCTGTAGGAAATTAACTTAAAAATTGAAATATTTGTGTTTCCTTTTGCCTGAAGGTGTCTGGGAGTGTTTAAATTGCTATGAAGGTGCAATTATTGTGGTTGTGATTTTGCTGAGCATTGCTCCTGCATCTTTTCCCCTTCTTTCTCTCCCCTTCTTACCCCCACTGCTTTTTAGTGCAAGCTGTGGGCTGGCAATCAGGTGTTGTGCTGGGGGAGGGGAGTCACTTTAGGAGGGGGGGTTACATGGCATAATTCCCACGAATGTAGGTGGAGAATGAAAAAGATAAAGAAATTTTGTTTTTCTGAGCTAGAGGATTCTCTGCATGACTTCCCCACTGATGGGATCATGTGCTTTCAGGCTGAGATTTTATTAACAATTCAAATGGAAATTGAGGGCACAGGAGGAGCAGATTCTCACATAAACTTGATCTGTCCATGAATGCAGTTCTCTGTTTGCCCTGACCCTGCATGGCTTAAGACACTGCCTGTGAGGCCTGAGTGCCAGACACAAAGACCGAAATGAAAAGCAAGCACATTCCAGTAGTCTGCACAAAGGCAATGGAGCAGTTTCTATCCGTCTCCCCAGGGAGAGATCTTATCTCCTTGCAGCTAAAACCCTTTAGAGTGTTTATTTGTACTCTAGCACCCGAGGTTTATGAATTGATATGGATGCTGATTAAACTGTAAGTTTCCTCGGTGGGTCTTTTTGGGAGACACGGTGGTGTTCCGCGTGTAATTTCTTTCCCAAATTCCTATTGACATTGATCAAAAGGCTGCTTTGCTTTCCTGGAGAGTGGAAAGTGCTGAGGGAAAAGGGAGTCCAGAAAGTACATTTGTTAATAAAAGTCATCCCCGGCCTTAGGGGAGTTTGGCACAACTGTGCCTTGAGGACGCATCCATCCATCCATCCATCCATCCATCCATCCATCCATCCATCCCCCGTTTTTGGGCGCCTAGAGCAGCGCAGAGGGTCGGCAGCGCTCGGGAGGCCGCCCTGAGTGGCTGTACAGATTAAATGTGCTGTGCAGTGGGGTGGCCTCGTGCTGGGAAGGCACAGGGAAGACGTGAGGCCAGGCAGCTGTGGCCACATCTGCCGGGCCATCGCTCTCCGCCAATGGCAGCCAGCGCGGGATGTTCCTGCCGGGAATTCTGCCGGGGGGCTTTGCTGGGGGTCTTGTCCTTTCTTTTTGGGAACATATCCCAGTGCAAGGATAAAATTCATACTCCCTTGATGTTAATATTGTGTCAGGATATTGCTAATAATGTCAGTGAATAGTGGCGATTCCTTAATCAAACTATTAAACATTGATAATTCTGGCTCTCCTAAACAGGCTTCCTTTTATGAAAACTCCCTAAAACAGTAGGAAAACTGTAAAAAAAGCAAGTGTTTTGACTGTGTTAATTCCAAAGAGTCACAATATTATTTGCCCTTGTTTTCCTTATTTTCAGACACAAAAGAGCCCCAAAGCAAAAGCCAGCAACTTTTAGATAGGAAATTATAACCATATGTTTTTCCATTTTTCTTACAGCGCTTATAAGTTTCAAACATTTTGATACTCCTGAAAGTATTTAAATTAGTGGGAAGAGGTTAACAAGAGATATTGATTAAAATAGTTTTCGTCCTTAATTTTATGGGTTTATATTATCCAAAATTAATGGTCATACTTAGGCAAATTGTCAGTAATTGGTGACAAAATTGCTTTATTGCTTTTCTTTCATTTGATGCTAATTAATGGCCCTACA
This sequence comes from Buphagus erythrorhynchus, assembly GCA_013400855.1. Classification (NCBI taxonomy): domain Eukaryota; kingdom Metazoa; phylum Chordata; class Aves; order Passeriformes; family Sturnidae; genus Buphagus; species Buphagus erythrorhynchus. Next base: position 38,115 of record VZTT01068831.1, read on the forward strand.
TTATTAAGTTCAAGCCTCGTCTGTATTTCTCCTTCTCCATAAATATGCTTGGTGGTAATGTGTTGGGATAAACTTTTTTCTTTAGTGTATGCAGTAACTGCCTTATAGAAATGTGATAACAAACATATTTCTGGCATGATTTTTCCTGAAACAATATAAATGTTATTTTCTTAAGAGCTTGAAGTCATTTTGATATGAAAGAAACATTAGTAACATAATGTGTTAATTGATTCATGTGGTAAAACAATAGTTTTGCATATCAAAGTACTTCTTAGAAACTTACTCAGCAGTTACTTTATAAAATCTGGATTTTGCTTTGTTTCACCAGTTAAAACCCCCTTACCTCTCTCCTGTGATTTTAGAGTGTGTTTGAGAAAAAAATGTTCTTTTTCAGTGGACTAGAATTACACCACAGAATTGGCCACTGTATTTTCCACCTGTTAATGTAACTAGTATTTGGTACAGAGCAGTATTTATTCACGTTTATACAAACTAAATTATTTTAATGATACATAAATATATTAAAGTCTAGAATAGATGAAGTAAATAAAAGCCACTTCTAGTTCTTTTATACAAGAACTATGGAAAAAAACAGACTGTGTGTGTTATATTTCTGTTTTCTAAGAATTTTAAAAAAAGAAAAATAATGAATATATGTTGCAAAATTTGATATTATTAACATCATATAGCAAAGTAGAATAGTGAAGCTAAATATCAAAATGACTACTAGTGGCCTACTAATGGGAGTTCTAGTGGCTTTGTAAGAATAAATTAGTAAAAATTATTAAAAACCAAAAAGTTTTCAAAATATAGGAGGAAATAGTCTCTAAGCTTTTATAGTTTCAGAAATTATCCATATTTCTCTGCTGTCTAATCTTGTATTGTTAAACTGAAAGAATGGTACCTTTCACTGGTAGAGGGTTGCACCAAGGATAAAATATTGTCTCTGAGGTTGCTGACAAAGTTCTATTTATCTTTAATCTCAAATATACTCAGAAAGTTTTCAAAATTGTGATTTACTAGTCCTTGAAGTTTTTCTTACTCTTTTGTCATGAGTTATGCTTGACATTTTTTCTATTTATATATTAATGAATATTTATTAATATTTGTTAATATTTCAGTCATGGTGGCATTATTTAAATAAATCTTTAGAATCACTGAATTTTAAAAACAAATTTTTACCTCTTTTTGACATGATTTTTAAAAATATGTTCCTCCCCAAAAGAAGCTTTGAGAAAAAGGAGGGAGAAAAATTTAGTTATTTAGTTTTGCTTGGATGTGGAGATGGTATTGCTGGACTTCAAACTTCTGTGTTTGTGTGCTCTGAGTTTGATCTCTGGAGGGAAGCAGCTACTCCCTTGCAGTGCCTACACAGACTTTATGTTCTAAACTTAGGTATTTTTGAGTTTCATCATAGATAATAAGCTAACCTCAGGTAAACAGTATGACTTCTCCTAATAAGTAAATGAAAGGAAGAGGAGAAAATTTAGGATCAAATTAGGATCACTAGAATTAGGCAGAACAGTAGCAGTCTGAGGTATAAAAATGTGAATTTAGTCTTGCCAGAGAATCTGCCCAGAGCATTTGCTTGTCAGTGCCTGAAATAGTGTTGTCTTAGGCTGTCCTTTGAGCAGCCACTCATGCTGGACTAACCACACTGAAAACCAATGAAAATGAAGGGATAGACCTTTGGAGAGAGGGATAGTCTTCATGACAAAGATGACCTTTGAATGAATAGCTGAACACATTTATGTAGGTTACTAGAAAGCAAAACAACACTTCTGTAAATTGATGTTGATGAGGGATTAAATTTATGGTTTTTTATGTGTTGTGATGAAATACAGACCCAGATGATAAAACATTTTAATGTAAACCACTGAGAAATTTACCACATGAAAGGATTTGATTGAGGAGAAGGCTCTGTGGAAATCTGTGAAATTTGCAAGTGTTCTTGAAAATCTCAAATCTTCTAAATGTAACTTAAAATGAAGTAAATTAGAATTTCCTTAGAATTGCTTTCCATTTCTTTTGATATATTTGGGAGCTATCTTAAGTAATTCATATTGCACTTGTCATAAATAGTGTCTAGCTTGTACTTGGTGTGTTTCTTCAACTTTTGTCTATGGTTCTTGTCCATTGATACAAGCAAGGAAAGAAGAGGGAAGGAACCTTATTGCCCTCAGCCACCAGTTTGCACTGCCCCTTTTGGATGTGGAAAATTTTATGTTTTCCCTGCCTTCATAAAGTGGGCACCAGTGTAAAATATCTGCTGCCTGATCAGTTTGCTCTTCACAACAATGCAAGTGCTCCAGAGGGGCAACCACACCATCCTGCTTCTGTTACCCAAATTGAGCATCTAATCTGGGATTTTTCCAAGACAGTCTGGGCATCCTTCTTTCGACCTTTTAGAGTAGCCATTTTCTTCTCACTGACTCTGTAGGCGTCCTGAGGTCATGGTGTTGTTACTTCCATGAAACTATGGCATTAGGATTTTACAGCTTACTTCCCTTCAGTGAATGTTGGCAGGTTTTCTGGCAAATTCTATGATTTTTATGTCCAGTATTTAATACCAGTATTTAATACATGATGATTTTATACCAGTGTTTAATATTGGCCATAGACTAATAATGCATTATCTTCTATACGTATAAGATATTGCAGCTCTGATTTCTGTGATTGGAAGTTTGCAATCATACCTTAGTGCTTTTTGGGTTTTCAACAGTAATTTTTAAAGAAAATAAATTAAACATAACAAGTCCTTGTCAGTCTTGACGACTATAAACTCAGGGGACAGTCATCAAATTTAAAAATTCCTTTTATTTTAATTTTTCTATTGACAATTCAGGTTTAGATACTATTCTGAAAGATGAGAAGTATATACAGATTTTTTTTTTCAGTATACTTTAATAATACCACCTATTTAGTGATCATTAACCAACCTGAAGTTAAATAGGGATGACTTGAGGAATATTCCTATTTTCAGAAGTCATGGCTGTCTCAGTCTCCTACCTCCAGCAAAGTCATATTTGATTGTTGGTACATGAAGAAAAGATAAAGAAAAAAAAAAAAAAAGACTGAGCATGGACATAATGATGAAGAAACAATGCAACATAGTCAACCAGGCATGAAGAATTATGTATTGAAGCTAAGAGGCCAAGTGTCTCATCAGCTGGATTTTAATAGTGCCTGGCAGAAGTGCTTGTACTTGTACAAGCAATTCTTTTAATATCTAATTGTGTTTCAAGTTGAAATATGACAGTGTCTTGAAACATGAAGAGAATATTTCCTGTGATGCAATGTCTGAGCATTTCTTTACGTACTAAACTGAGACCAGAAAATTGGTGATACTTGTGTTTTCAGATTCCAGGAGGTTCCTAATTATGCATAACTAAAGCTGTATCCTGTGCAGTTTTACTATTGTTAACTCTTTCCTCTTCCTGTCTTTATAAGTCATCTTGTTTACTGTATTCACTTGATGTAGCTTGTTCCTTTTTTGATTTTTTTTTTGTTCGTTTGTTTTTGTTTTTTTTATACTATTAGCTGCTTCATTTACTACTTAGCAGAATACCTAGTTTTGCTCTGGGAGTTTAGCTACAAAAGCAATGTACACTTTAAATATAAATGTGACTCCAAAGCTGACATCTGAATTATGCTCCTGATAATCTAGTATTACCCTAACAGGGTCAGGAGTAAAAGATCATCATAATTGAAGGTTAGGAAAAAAAAGAGTTTGAAAAAAGCTTAATTTTTTACTTAGCATGCATACTGAAATGGATGCAATACTGAAAGTGTAGCCTGATTTTGAAATGGGCTTTTTTCATTTATTTCTCATGATCGATTGGTATATGAAGCTGGAGCTTTTCAGGAAAAGTCTGGGATTATGAGTGCGTCAGCCTCTGCTTTTAGCACAGCAACGAGGCTATCAATAATGCATTGGAGATCTCAGAATCCTTGAACATAGGGAAATCACAGCTGGTGTGGGCTTATTGTTGAAATTGCAGATTTGCGCCAAGAGGTCACGACAACTGCATGTCAGACGGTCACACACACGCACACAGACATGTCTTGAGGGAATGAGGGGAATAATATCTGAAGAATTGCCAGTGCCCATGTTATTTAGAAACTCTTCATATGTTTCTATAGTTCAGCTTTAAAAGCAGCATATTTAATGCTGCTTGCAGCAGCCTTTTGACATTTTGGCCTTTCCCAGTATTGTAAGTTTTATTGTTTTCCTGACAAGTTTATTCATATACTAACAGCTTGCTTGGCAGCAACGTCCAGACTCAATACTTAGGCTTTCTGGTCACGGTGATGGCTGGCAGTAATAGAGAGGGAGAATAAGTGAGTGTGGAAATGCAAAGCTGTCTCTTGTTACATTTTATCGATCTCATTCTGGTGTCATTCAATTAAGACAGAAATGTGATGGATAGTGTCTGCATAGATCCCTACTTTGCTTTCCAGCCACTCCATAGAAAGCTTTTTGGGGGGAGGGAGGAGAAAAGAGAGTGTGAGGGGAGGAAGGGGTAGCAAATCAAAGATACAGTGTGATTTGAATTACAGATCAAACTTATCTTTTAAAAAAATCATTATTCTAAAGCTATGCTGAAAAGCAATATTAGCAGAGCTAGCATTCTCTGTCTTGCTAATAAGTATGTGCAAATGTCCAGCACAATGTTCATTGCAGTTGAAGTAATGTTGGTAGTCTTTTTTTTTATCCCAGATGTTGTCTGTGGTTTATGAATAAACACTTGATTCTTCTGAATTTAATACACAGATAGAAATGAAAGGATTTACTTGCCTAAGAGAGTTGCCTGCATGCTGTAGGGCAGTAATTCCAGATAAACATCTGAAGATAAGAGTTGTCATTTCAGCCCATTGTTTACTTTAAATATGGTGAAAAAAAAATCGAGAAGCTCTCTCAGTGTAGTACAAAAACATAGAGATTAGCTCCATGGGCTTAAGCAGACCTACATCAATGCACTACCAAGCCTCTTGCCCATACTTCACACAGTAGTAACTTCAGAACTAATAAATTACTTTCAATCTAACTCACAGTTTTCTGCCTAAAATGTGAATGAGACAATCCTAGAATTGGTGATTTCCAGACATGTTTTTTGCCATCAGACTTGGGGCAGGCTCCTTAAATGCTCTTCAGAATGTAGAGGCTCTTTAGTTCCCTATGAGGAAAGCCTTGATAAATCTCATCTCCTGGTTTTCCTCCCCATCTTCTCTGTTTGGAGGTAGGAGGGCTGTCTGTGCAGTTCACCCCTGTTCCCATGGAAATTCCAGGGCAAGGGTTTTGCAACTCAAAAACCTATGTGCAGGGCAGATTTGGGATTCTCTGCTGAAATGAGGTTACCTGGGCAAAAGCCAGTTCACCAGAAGCAAAGTACTTTGTAGATGTATATTGGCTATTCCAACTATCGCAAACAAGAAAAGACCAACCAAGCAAAACAAAAGAGCAAACCAAGCTGTGCCACATGCAGCATGTAGGGTTGATATTCCTGGCTTTCCAGCCATCGTGGCTGTTGAGGATGTTCCACCTTTCACATCCTGGCTGTCTCCCTAAGTCCCTTTTCCTGCTCTGGAGAGCAAAGGAGCCCTAGGAGCCACATTTTAACTAAGAGCCTTGGGGCTTTGATGTTCAGGACTGTATTTTCCTTGCAACTGCCATTATTGAATACACAGTTACCACTGTGGCAGGCATTAATTACTAACTAAGAAATAATTATGTTTTAAGGTTTTGAAGTTTTAAGGTATTTAACATTTAAGCCCCATTTTACACGTGCCAAGGCTAAGATTTTGGAAATGAAAGCACTCTTCTGTCATTCATTCATATGAGTATTCTAAGTGCTTGTGTGCCTCAGGTTAACAGTAGTTACTAGGTGATCTGGAGAGCCTACAACAGAGGTATGGGCCTCAGTTCTGGATTCATGGGCTTGAAGACCAAACATCAACTGGGGTTTGAGTTTTCAGAGCTACAGAATTTGAAATGAGAGGTTAAGCTGAGATGAACCAAGGTTTCTCAGAATCATTTGCCCTTGTGCTATTAATTAGATGCTTCTGCTAAATTGATCAGCAGCAGTTATACTGCCACGAGTATAAAGTGTCTTACCTTTGTCCAGGAGTTCTACCAGGGATCTATAACTCATCTTCTGAGGACCCTTGGAAAGGAATCACATGAGAAATGTGCTGCCTTCCAGACATGAGGATGCAAGAAGGGTCTCAGACCCTTCCAGTCATTGCTGTGCTTTTACCTATAAGCAAAGATAGGCATCCTTAGGACTCTGAATAATTGTTGGACCTGCTCTTTGAGGGCTGATCTAAACTGAGGATGCTGCTTAGTTGAATCATGGATGTTTAATTTCCATTGAAATTCTTGAAGTTGGGGGGATATTGAGTATATACATCTTGAATACTTCCTCCATTGCCAGTATCTTTGGAAGTTACTTTTAATATAAGACAGAGAGGTAGACTTTTGTTATGCTTCTATGCCATCCTCAAAGTGACATTGTTTTTATTCTTGAAATTAAATCATGGTATAACATGTTGTAGCAACGACAGCAGCATTTGTGAAACATCCCTTCTTTGCTGAGGAGACTTTCAGTGCTGGATCATTTGATAAATCAGGCATTTGCCACTCAGGTATGAAATAAAAAATATTAGTATGCATTTAAAGCAAATAACGTTGTCCAGATTTTACAGATAATCTCACAGCCAATGTTGTTGATATAAGTGCTTAAAATAAAGCAGTTAAAGTGATTTCCTCATTTAACATCCTGATTTGCCACAGGTTTCTGTTTCTTTCTGCACTCCAAACAGAGAGTTTGCTTTGCTCCTTCTTGGCATTACGGGTTCACATAATATATTAGCATATTAAATAGTTTTGCATTTTTAATTACTATTCATTTAACTGCAGGAAGGAAAATATTTGTGGCATAAAAAAAAAAGAGATTTTTTTTTAAACAATGTGGCTTTGTGGGAGGAGACTAAAAGGCTTTGCAGTAGCCACCTAAAAGAATTTAAAGAGTGCAAAATCTGATCATGATTTTTAAAATTTGACCATTTGGATTTTTTTCAATGGTTCATTGAAGTATATCAGGTTCTAAGAGCCATAGATAGATAAAATAACATTAGAAAACACAACCAGTCTCTAAAACAAGCACTACTAATAAGCTCTGCAAGGAAACTTTTGATATTATTTGTCTACCACAAGCTTCTTTTTTCCCTAACCTAAATGAAGAAAGTCCATTGAGGTGTATACTTTTGGATAAATTCAACACACTGACAGCTGTCTCTGGAGCTGAAACTGAACAGGCCTTAAGTTTATAAAACTTGACTTAGATGGTTTTATGTCAGTGTCACGTTTTTTGTAGATCTGCATTTCATAATTCCAGAAGCAGTGCCACAAGAATTACTTGTTTTGTACAGTATTTTAATCTCAGAGGGGAACAAGCTAAAATGACACAAACCAAACTTGTTTTAAGACATACACTTGAATTTCCAGTTTTGTTTCTAGACTTCAGAAATTCTCAGAACATTGAGGAGAGGAGGGAGGGAGGCTTCCTAAGCATAAGCACACAAGTGGTTATGGCCTATTGTACTCTTTTTAGAACTGAAATATTTCAATAGCTTGAAAATGAGCCAGACACACTGTATATTATGAACAGGGGGAAAAAAAAAGATAAAAATAAATAAAGAGCAGCTGCAGTTCTGTCAGGAGTGCAACAGAGTTAAAAGAGACCTGAAAAATCATAGCTGACATTATGTATACAAATCTAGGAGAAAAGAACCCTAAAGTATATCAAGTCTTGTCATATTCTGTTCTGCTCTACTCTGAACTTAGGGTTCAGTGTTTAATGCATGAGCAACAATTTTTTTCTCTTTCAAGTGCTTCTAAAGAATTAGGATTAAATATATAAGACACAAGGCAGAGCTTTAAACAGCTTGCTTGAAAACAGAAAATAGTAAGTCAATGTCTGAGATATGTTTCTGACTATTATCAACTGTAGCAAGAATTTATAAGTAATTGTCTACAACATGAGGATAGAAAATATTACTATTGTTTAAGAAAAATTAACTGTTGGTCGAGTGGACAATCATGTTTTTCCAATGTGGAATTCACCTTTATCACTTCAATGTACAGGGAAGTGTCTAAGTATTGTTACATTATTTGGTAATTAAAATGCTTTAAGCGAGAAAAAAGGAGAACTATTCAGAGTCTGCTTGAATTTGAAACCTGTGGCTCCAGAGTATGGCAAATATTAATTCAATTTCTGTGTGAAGGTTGAATAAATAAATACCATTTTTCTTTATTGCACTTTATCCAACAAACTAAAGATAGTAGAATAGCCTTGTTTAGTGTTAACTTTTGATTTTTCAGTATTAAGTAGTCTTGTCTATTAATCAGAAACTGGACAGTCTTTTCACAGGCAGTGTTCCAACTAAAGAGGAATCAATGGTGTTTATGCTTCTATTCCACCTGAAGTTCAGTATTTAACACATATAGTAATTCTGATTGTCACAAAATGTCTGATGGTAGACATAAAAAGAACTACATGCTAGAGAAGAGTAAACTTAGTTTAATCTAGGGAAGAATAAAAAAATCAAGGTGGAATGCTTTATGAATTTAGTCATAATAATGATTAGAGGTGGTAATGGTGATTACCAAGATTTTACAAGTCAATTCAGGAATACAGTCATGTTAACTTGCTTTAAGGAAGACAAAAAAATACCTCCTCTTCATCAGTTTTTGGGTTGGAACAATTGGCTAAACTCTTCCTACTGATTTTTTATGTGCAATTCTGAAAATCAGTTTTCATAATTCTAGGTTATTTGAAATAGAGAGAAATAGTGGGGCAAGTCATGTTAGCAATCATAGAATTATCATAGAATCATAATGATTTGTGTTGGAAAGGACCTTAAAGACCATCTCGTTCCAACCCCCTGCCATGGACAGGGACACCTTCCACTAGACCAGTTTGCTCAGAGCCCCATCCAACCTGGCCTTGAACACTTCCAGGGATGGAGTATCCACAGCTTCTCTGGGAAACTTGTTCCAGTGCCTCAACATCCTCACAGTAAATAATTTCTTCCTAATATCTAATCTAAATCTATCTGTTCTTCCTCTTCTATTACTATGTGCCCTTGTAAAAAGTCCCTCTCTCCATGTTTTTTGTAGGCTCCCTTCAGGTACTGTAAGGGGTTCTAGGGATCCCCTGGGTGCCTCCTCTGTGGTGGCTCCAGCAGGTCCCTGTCCTTGCTGTGCTGGAGCCCAGAGCTGGATGCAGCCCTGCAGGTGGGGTCTCAGCAGAGCGGGGCAGAGGGGCAGAATCCCCTCCCTGCCCTGCTGCCCACGGGGCTTTGGATGCAGCCCAGCACACGGGGGGGTCTGGGCTCCCAGAGCACACGGCTGGGACATGTTGAGCTTATGTGGACATTAATAGTGATTATGGAAAATATGCCCGTGATCAATGTACCCATTTTTGTATCTTTATATTCTAGTAGGAATATTGCCTCTTTTTTTCAGTTTTAATAGAACACCTCTAAGTCTCAGTGGTCAATATGTGTTTCTACACTGTGCTCCAAGTGTTGGCAAACAACAGGAGGTAGAAGTCTATGTGGTGGTGCCTTTGTCCTGAAAAATGTTAGTTCCCAACACTGTGGAAAGGGACCTGGGGTCCTGGTCCATGTCCAGTTGGACATGTGGAAGAAGTGCCCTGGCAGCCAGGAGAGCCACCCATGTCCTGGTGGCCATCAGGCACAGCATCACCAGTGGGCAATGGAAGGGATTGTCCTGCTCTGCTCTGGGCTGGGGAGGCCTCACCTCGAGTGCTGGGGGCAGTTTTGGGTGCCATAGTATAAGAAAGACTTTAAAATATTAGAGAGTGTCCAAAGGAAGGTCAAGAGGATGGTGAAGGGCCTTGAGGAGAAGCCGTATGAGGAGTGGCTGAGGGCACTTGGTCTGTTCAGCCTGCAGCAAAGGAGATTGAGGGGAGACTTCATTGTGGTCTTTGACATGGAAGGAAGATGAGAAACAGACCCTGATCTCTTCCCTGTGATGATCAGCAATGGGATCCGAGGGGACAACATGAAGCTGAGTTAGGTTGGATATCAGGATAAGGTTTTTCACCAAGAGGGTAGCTGGGCAGTGGAACAGGCTCCTGGGGAAGTGGTCACAGCACCAAGCCTGACAGAGTCTGGACAATGCCCTTAGGGTGTGGGACAAAACTCTCAGGCACATGGTGGGAGTTTTGGGGTGTCCTCTGCAGGGCTGGGAGTTGGACTCAGTGATCCTGATGGGTCCCTTCCAACTCAGCATATTCTATGATTCTATGATTTTTCCACAAACATGGTACTGTAGTGCTATTTTGATTAAAGGTGATGTCCACTCTGGAGACTACAGTAAAGATGTCCCTTTTAAAAGGCAGGATAGACTTTTTTCTATTGTCTGCTTTTTTTTTTTGGCAGCTCTCTTCTAGCACTAGGGATTCCAAAATCTGAGTCGTATTTTCCAGCAAGTGTCAGATGCTGATAGGAAATTTGAAAACAAGATAAGTTTTTTATAGGTAAATAAAGACTAGTTTCTACTATAATGGGTAAGAATTTTCCTGAGAGGGTCCATCTTAACTGAAAGGAAAAACTGGGAAGGATGCATGCCCAGAATATGCACCATTACGTGTCTTTCTGCTTATGCAATATGGGAACTCTTGAAGCTCTTTGCAGTTTGGGGTCACTTCTCCCAGGCAAGGACAAGAGAACACAGCCTCAAGCTGCAGCAAGGGAGGTTCAGGTTGGACATCAGGAAGAATTTCATCATGGAAAGAATTGTTAAACACAAGAATAGACTGCCCAGGTTGGTGCAATCTTTACAGAACATTACATGATGTTCTTGCATGAGCCCTGCTTGGTTCTTCGCACTTTATCTTCTTGAGCTGCTACATTCTTTTACGCTGTGTAATGTCAGTTCCTGAGGAACACGGGGTAATTTTGTAACTTGTAATTTTTAACTATTACAAAACTCTGAAGAGGCATCCAAAATTATCAGGAAGTTTTACCCATAACTTTTGTGATTGCTCAAATGACAGAAAAGCAGACACTTAAGACTTCCTCACCATAAGGCTCACAGGAGCAGAAGGGCACCTGAACCTCACCAAGTCCTGCCAAAGGGAAAGAATATTGTCTTTGTGCAGGAATTTTGAGATGAGTGCTGGAAGAAAAATACAGCTGTTTCCTAGCTGTTGTCAAGAATTAGATGTTTAGTCAGAAGCTTCTCTGAGGAGAAGATAAGAGAGGAATCTTTTTTCTGTTTAATTTAATTTTCTGCTACTGTGTCTTGGGTTCTGTCACTGTGCTCTGTGGACACTTTGTAAACTGGTGTGAAGCTTCTGCAGTTTTAAGGTGTTTGAACATGTTCTTTTTCACTGGTTTGCTTTTTTGAAATTCAGAGTATGTTTTGAAGATTTTATTTCCAGAACAGTGTCATCTTGACAAAATTAAATAAATTGTTCTTGTTAGTTTCATAGCTGTGGAGGGGAAAAAAAAGTCAATAACCTTTTACTTTTTCTGCTTTCCTGTTTGGCTATGCTACAAGCAAAATCCAAAGAATCCAAGATCATCTTCTGAGAATTAAAAAGAAAAAGAGATTCTGTTTTTAATATTAATTTCATAATTGGAACACTTTCCTTGAAATTGCTGAGACTAGAGATTTGAGTTGCTTTTAAAACTAAGATGATGTTAAACTGCTAAGATGGGTATACAAATATATTGTCATAGATTCATAGGCAGCTTTAGGTTGGAGAAGACTTTTAAGATCATCGAGTCCAACCATTAACCCAGCAGTGGCAAGGCCACCACTTAACCATGTCCCTCAGCGCCACATCTACACATCTAATTTCATCTGGAGATGGTGGCTCCAGCACTTCCATGGGCAGCCTGTTCTAACACTTGATAACCCATTTTGTGAAGAAACTTCTAACATCCAATCTAGACATTCCCTGGTGCAATAAGAGGCAGTTTCCTTGTATCTTGTTGCTTGTTATGTGGGAGAAGAGGCTGACCCCCACCTGGCTACACCCTCCTGTCAGGGAGCTGCAGAGCGTGATAAGGTCACCTCTGAGCCTCCTTTCCTTGGTAAAAATATTAACATCAACATTAACAGCCTTTCCTTCACCCATTATGTTGGTCAAGAACCACCTGCCTTTCCTAAATCCTTATTTGCTGGGCCTGATCTCCTGGCTGTCCTGCCCTGCCACATTGTGGCACTCACTGCTGAAAACCTCACATTTTAGTCCAATACTGGATAAATTTTTTCTATCTCTAAGTATATTCTAAATACTTCTAAGAAAATGTGGAAAACAAACCAAAGTACTAAGGACTGTGCCTTTTCAAAGAAATGGGATCATGGAACCAAACTTTGTGCTTTGCTCTTTGTGCTTCCTTGACTTACATGTTGTTCAGACTATGTACATTAGGTTTCTTTCAAATATCTTGGAGTGGTAGACAGATGGATGGATAGATTGGTGTGCTTGTGAATACAAATGTGTGTTTATAAGATCATAGTCAACATTTCTGGTCATTATTATAATACCAATTCACATTAGCATGTTATCTATACCTGATTCTATTTTATGCAGAGGCAAAAAAATTAATATGCACAACTCAGAAAAGTAGTCCTAAGTTTGTTTCTTTGTATATATGAGAATATATTAATTGCCTCAAATTAAAGAAATACTTGAAGTCTGTTTAGAAGTAAAATTAACTACAGGGATAATAGAGGTTCTGTTGAGCAATTCCAGATAAAGGAGAGTTTAGGTCAATTAGTTGCCATTATTGCAGGTACCAAGATTCAATCTCCTCATGCCTTTCCTCTTCTTTCTCTACATGCTTTAGATGGTTATATCAAATTGATTGTTGACCTTCTTTCTTGGCAAACCAGAAAATCCTGAACTAGTTATATTTAAATGTACAACAATGGGATAAATAATCTCTTTCTTACAAAATGGGTGGTCTGTAGCACTCAGTCTTGAAAACTGTTTATTTGACTTCTTGAGAAAAGGGAGGGAGGGCTGAGTTCTATATAGCAATGAAATAAAATTTGGGGATATTCCCAGAAGTGTGATAGTGGCATGTAAATGCAGATGCACATACCATCAGGTGCTCTAAATGACATAGATATCAGAGCTCTGGTTCCCTGGTCTGGTGAAGGCAAATTTAAATCTGAGATTTCTGAGTGTTCATCTATTTTGCTTCTTTTGTTGATTATTTCTCTTTTTTTTTGATTAATTTCATGTATGAAATCTTGACTCGCAATATAAGTCCAAAAATTATGAACGAAAAAGATGTGGGTTGGAGTCTTCTATATTATCATGTTAAAATATCATTTAATATTTGTGGTCCAGGAATGAAATACCTTATCACTGGGTTTAATCACATGAGTATTAGTAATTCATTTCCTAAAAAAATAATGCCCCCTTTGCATGGAGTTTTGAAATGGCTGAATATAATCAAAGAGCAGTAATGTATCTTTAGGAAACTAAATCATCCTGGAAATTAAATACTAAATGACTGAGTATTGCATGAATAATAACTATATAATACTGTCTTTAGCAGTCTAAGGAAATAACAAGTGACTTGATGAGATCAGGACAGTAATTTAAAGGCCCAAGTTCTAGGAAGTGACTTTGTATTTGTGGGTTTCTGCCTGAATTTGGATTTGGCTGAATGAATGCAGAAATATGGACTCGGATGCTGCACTGCAGGTGCTCTGTTTAAGGGACTCAAAAACACATATTTTCTGACTTTAAGTGGTCATTAAATTATTTTCAATAATTCCATCTCCTGTTGCTTCTATAAGTAGTGGAGGAGAAATTTGTAGTTGTTTGATCAATTTTTACCTGCTTAGGTAAGCCATTGATCACTGACCTGTGCTACATGACTTTTTTGTCAAATACGAAAGTAAAGCAGACTTTAATATCCTTGTGGTGCTGGGGGTGAAGGAGATTTCTTCTACTGAGCTAGAAACTTTTTTTTTCTGTGAGGTTTCAGTTGCACTTGCATGCTGGCTTTGTTCTGAAGTATCTTAATAAAGTTATTTCTTAGGAGAGACTTTTGAACTGTTTCTGCTGGGCTGTCCAATAAAGCAGGAAGTTATAAAATGAAAATTATTTACTTTATTCAAGGATTGATATGTATAAGTCTTGCTAGTCTTTTCTTACCACAATAAGCTGTCCTGAAAAATGAATCATATTCTGCAACAAATGAGTTACTTGGTATGTATAAAGAGAAAGGGATATAATGATTTCAACAAGGTTTTAACCTGGAAGGATAACTAATGGACGTAGAATAGAAAGGAATTTTCTTCCACATTTATTTTTAAAATACTTCAGAGTGCATTAGAATAATGAGCTAGTTACTGGTAATGGAATGAGAATAAACAAGGCCGTTTTTATGGTATGGCAAATTAGACATCAATTATGTGGCCAAGCAGCACTGAAGGATGTAGCAGACTGAGAATTAAGCTGTAGTGTTAATTGATTATGAAATCATTTGATAGCCTTTGGTTTTATTGAAATTATTATGAGAGTGCATCATAAACTCAAAATCCATTGTAGGAGAGGCATCACATTCTGTATTGAGGGTAATCTCAGTAGTGGGCCAACTTCTTATAACAGTGAAAAACTTAGTTTGATTTTTGCAGCTATGTTGCCAAATATTGGGGAATTGTGCATCTTTCTGGCCATAACTATGAGTACAGTTTGGATCTACATCCTCTAGTTTTACAACATGAATAACTTTGTTTCAGCTGTTGGTATATCTAGTTAAATGACACATGCTCTTCATCTTTTATGTATATATAATTTGCTTCCTCAAATTAGAGATAAGTGTGCCAAGTACTTCTACTTGAAGAGGCAAGATGATACAGCATTAGCTGATTAATACTGTCTAGCCTCTGTGTAAGGTGACAGATCCCAGATCCTTTTGAATTTGAAGAACATTGCACTTTCTGGGCTATTTTTATTCCCCTTCCCCAGGTTTTTGCCCTTGGGTTGCAGAGTACCAGATGGCAAGAAGGGATCCTACTGTGCCTCTGGGTGTTTTAATGGCTGTTCTTAGGCCAAATGTGGTGCCTCCTTTGCCAGGCTGCCCACTCTATATTTTGTACTGTGTTTTGGAAGGTCTTGCTTTGTCTTCTTCAGTTCAACCTCCCAAGGCAGCTGCACCTTTTTCATTTCAAAGTCAGAGCAATTGCCATAAATTAATAACACTGCTCATTTTGGCAGCCATACTCATTTTGACTGCCTCACCTCTGCCTTACACACTTCTCTTTTGGCTGCTTTCCACGTTCTTCTCCTAAGGGCAGGAGACCTAGGGCTGTGGAGAAGTCAGAATGTAATGATAAAAGGAACATGAAATGGCAAAAAACAGTAGTCTACAGTGCAAAAAGCATAAAGAGGCAGACTATAAATCTGCACCACAGGTTGGGGAAGACAGAGGTGAATTATGTGGCCATTCAGGATAGCTGCATGGTTGTGCTCTGTGCAGTCAAGAGTTTTGCTCTCTCAGGCGAGTTTTGACATTCAATTTTACTTCTTTTTGAGAACAAATATTGTCCTAGACACCAGGGGTAATTTCCATTTTGCTGGAACGTATCAAGAGGTTTCAAGTTCTGCTCAGGCAGCCACTGGAGATTGGCAAAAGAGATCTTATTTTATTGACTAACTTGAAGAAAATAAAGAAGGAAGCCTAGCAGAAAACACACCAACAGAAACTTTTATCCCCCATAATTCTGCTGAATAATGTTACCTCTTCATATGCACTTGTACTGAGCAATAAGACTTCTTGGTGTATAGGATGAGGTGCAAGGCAGTTAAGCCAGTCTGACATTAATTGGTCACTAGTCCATATAAACACTCTTCTAGTGCCACTTCTACATCGGTACCATACATATCTTTAATGGTATTTAATTGAGATTAAAAAAGCTGTTGGAGTGGATGCTGTAAATGCATATTAGGAATATTACTTAAAACCGTAAGCCTTGATATGATAAACCATAACAAGTCTGAAGGACTCATAATGGCTTATCATGTCAATAAAATGCACTTAAAAATCCCCAAGTGATTAGAAGGAGCCATTTCAGTCTATTATATCAATTGTTAGATGCTGAGAGCATGAGAGATTTATTTTTCTTTTCCATCCTCTGTTTAAAAAAAAAGAAAGGAGGAAATTAAATCATAATAAGCTATGTTCAAATAGAATCAAGGTACTAAAATAAACCCACAGAAGGTGATTTACAAATTATGGAAGGCAGTGAAGAGTTCTTTCCAAGAAGAGAATGCTCTCATGTTACATTTTGTCTCTCATTTTTAAGCACCACAGGATGGCTGATGGGTAGAGTGCATGCTTACACCAAAGATATTCCTGTTGCGCTGGCAAGAAGTGTAAATTAAACATATTGTCACAAGAAACCAGAATAAGTTTGGCACTTATACCAAGTGATGACCTCCAGCACTTGCACACAGGGAAAATTGAATTGACTTTACTACCCCATGTGGTAGTAAATGCTCAGCAACTGTTGTAGCAGAAGAGAGTGGTGATACTTTTCCTAACCTCTTACTTTTCCTGACTGGCTTTTCCAGGCATCTTTTTAAGAGGATGGGCAAAGATTAAGGACGTAGCCCCCAAGCTCTTGAGGACGACAGGGGCCCTGATGTTTGTTCTTACCACTCTGACAGCTTCATCCAGGGGCAGTGGCTCTGAAGCAGATTTTTGTGGGGGTGGTTTTCCATCCTGGAGTTCTGTCAGACTGTGTGTTCCCCATGTGTTCCTCTGCCTCTTGTCCTTTTGGTCTTGTTACCTGGCCTGTGAGGCTCATGAGATCCAGCATGCTTTGGGAGATGGCAGGAGGATCTGCTCTAACAAATGATCTTTGGTGAGAGGGACAATCTGATTTTGGAGGTGGTTACTGTGCTGGTCCAGTGTTCACTTAGCCAAGGGAAAGCCTTGTTTGCTAACTTACACAGTTGAGTCAGGAAAGCTTGGAATTGTTTTCTGCTGATAATAAATAAAGATCCCTTGTTTGCAGGCTCTGAACTGGATTACACAGCTGTTCTGTAGCACGTCAAACAGACCTGAGCTGGCTCTCTGGGGCCAGCTTTGCAGATGGGCCTGGGACAGTCTTAAAATAGCCCCTGGGGGCAGATTGCTGGTGAAATTGGTGTCACGGCTCCCCAGGCTGGCGCAGCAGTCCGAGGGAGAGGCGAGGGCTGCTCGGTGTCCTGCTCTCAGCAGACAAGCTTAACCTCTGCAGCGCACACGTTTCAGCTGTTTAATGTCTGAATAGGTTAAGAGCATTCTGGGAAAGTGAATTTTTCTCTCCCGGCAGTATCCCTGCTATCTCACTTGCAGATATTACATCTTACATTTAATGCAACCCTTCCGAACTGTTCGTATTCTCAAAGCCTGAGTCGTGCCTCTTCCTGCTCGTACAGAATTAACCTGTTCAGTCCTGCACCCCACTCACATGCTCAGGGTGCCCCTGGGACAAGGATGTGTGGGGCTGCAGATTTTGGGGGATCCTTCAGCAATGCAGCTGGCAGATAGGCAGGAGAAAGAAAATAAACAGGTTCAGGAGGTGGGGAAAAATGAGCTAGTGGAAGCCAGGGGAGGGAAGCAGTGGCAAGTAAACACAGCTGAACAAGAGGAAAAAGATGTTTATGTATGCTTGTTTAAGGTTTGCAGTGGGGATAGCTGCAAGTCTGTCTGTCAGGACAGTTTCTCCCCTCACAGTGCTGTGAACCCTTTGCCTTATTTACATGCTGTTATACGTGAGTAAGAAATTTGGCACCCAGTGAGGCTTGGCAGAGATGAATGTAAATGGTTCTGCAGAGAGCTGCAGTTTGAGTCTCAGCTGAAATAACATGGCAGAAGAGGCACATTCCCACCTGTACGTGCACACGTATGTGTGTTCGTGTGTGCAGGACTGGCTGCTGCCCAAGAGAGGAGGCTGCTGGTTGAATGGCTGATTGGCAGGGATAGCAATTTAAGATCAACTTAAAAACATACATCGGGTTAAAAAAGGAGATGGCACCCTAAGAAACATCCAGAGATTGCATATCCCAAATTATCAAAGCTGAGGAATCGTTGGACATGGAAACACAGCCTCTGCATTGTTAGTCTGCATCGGGCTGCACATTCTGGAGCAATATTCCAAGATTCATTTTTCATTTTCTGATCTCTTGTTGAGGAGAGAGACATGTAGTGGAACAAAGTGATCAATAAAAGAACAAATAAGGAACAAATGCTAAGAATATTCAAGATAAGATTTTATTGTGCAGAAATCTCTGAACAGGACATTCTTCAATCTGTTCTGTTATTTTTAAAATATTTGTTTGACAGATTTATGTTTCAGGCAGACAGAAAGAAAAAATAATGTTTTAAAACCCCAGCAAAGATGCTGGAGAAACTAAGTTGAGAAAGTAGGCTGGGAACAAAAGGAAATCAGCAAAATAAACCTGGATAATTAAAATAAATAAAAAATACCATAAATAAAAGCACTGTTTCGAGTTTTACAATTTTAAAATCTGATAGTATCTCTAGATTTTAATATGTTGAGCTAGAAATGTTAAAAAATTATGAACATTTATGAACATGTGATAATGTTATGAAATTATGAACTGTTATAAAAATGGCTAAATTGCATCTGTCCAAATGATCACAGCAAATTCTTCAGGAATGTAGGGAAAGACATTTATAATATTGTACGGTTTTTAAATTCCTTGTCTTTGTGTCCCCTAGGAACTTCAAAAGAGCATTATGAGGGAGAGAAAAATGAGAGGAGCATGTTTACAAGTATTTGTAAGGTGATAAAAATAGTTGTTTAAGACAGAGTGCTTAAATGCATTGTCTACATTCATCATGTGTGTCTGCATGTGTGGATGTTGTACGGTTTATGTAGCATGCAGTCCTGTCTTATTGCAGTTGTAGAAATATTCGTGGCTCACTGTGACTTGGGCACATAAAACTGTCCTTTAAGAGATAATTTGTGTTATTTACTGAAGAGCAATACTTACACAATACCGTAGTATCAGTAAATTAGTGTTTGTTTTGTTTTGGTTTATGCTTTGGGCTAAAAATCAGGTGAAGCTGGGATAAGTTTGTTTGTGGAAGCTTGGTGAATACTAATGAGAAGAAAAATCATCCCAGTCAAACTGAATAAATTCTGTGGATAGTATGAAGGATTTTCAGTGATCCATATTGTCCTTGGACTTGGCTGTTGCATTGTACTTTAAATGGAATTGATTGTGTGGTTGTAATGAAAGTAACGGATTGATTTCTATACAGAGTTACACAGAGTAAATAGAAAAATGTTCTTGTCTTGACCTGCATTCATAAACTAAAAATCAGTGGCTTTTGACCTAATCCTTAATAAAAAATGCAAATGTAATATAGGAAATCAGAAGGTTTCTTTAATTCTTAGAAAATCTACTGCTTATCGGGTTTTGCTTGTGTGCTTTCTTGGATTTGAATTAATTTTGTTCAGGAATTCTAGTAACTGTAATCTATTTTGTCTTCAAGGAAATTGTACTTTTTGCTGTTCACAGATTTTTGGAAAATATATTTGACTGTTTCCATTCTTGTATTTCCTTTTGAATAACTACATGGAATTTTCCTTTATTTAGCTAGAATATTTATGATTTTTAGTACCTTCTCTGTTGAGCAGTTTTGTGAGTACGTGACCCATACATTTTTAGTATAATCTTTTAGATTAGTTCTAAAAGATAGTTCTTTTTGAACTGAATGTGCAGATTAACAGCTTTATGTTGTAATAAAAGGAGGAAAGCTGTTGATGGGAATAAGGTGCAACATTCTTTCTATTTGAATACTCTCTCTGAATTCTTTCTATTTATATTATTGCAATGATTATATTTATGAGCAATATCTATTACTCTTTTTTTTTTCTTTTTTTTCTTTTTTGCATGTGTGAGATTGCGGTTCAGGCCCCAGTAAAATGCACAATCCAGCTGGTAAATTCTCTCATTGAGCTGTAAGCCAGGGCTACAATAAGCAAGATCCAAGTCACTGCATTCGCCAGTTTCTCGGTGAATTTTGTGACTTTATTTTTGGTGCTTAGGGTTTAATTTCTCGCTGAAGTGGAGCAGCGCATTGTGGCGCCACACAAACAAGAAGAGCAAAACAATAGAAACCCCAACGCACCGACGGCCACCGCTACTCCATTGTAGCTTCCAAAGGCACTCTATTCTTCCCAGCCCACTTGATATCCTGCAGGTTGTGGCAGTACAATTCACAGGAAAAGCTTAGACATTGAGCTTGCACGCTTCTTGACTCCATTTTAAACCCTTTGTTCACACCGGGGTGGCATTTTTTCACACCACATGTGGCAGCTTTGACTCCTATCCAGCTTGTCGTATAGAATCAAAGTCTGTGATTTCTTACGTTCCCAGTGTTGTCTCCTGAGTTGCAGTATTCTTTGTTGCTCCCAAAATATTACAAATCTTAATTTCAGACGTAGGTTTTTAAAGCTTTATGGACCATGGGATGAGACAACTGTACCTGCACACTTAGATTTGCTTAAAATCAAAGCTGTTTGCAAGGGAGGGGAAAAGAGCTCTTCCCCTCCCTTTCCTCTTTTCAGAAAATCTCAACACTGGCAATTTAAAACTATGTGGTGAATTTGATATATATTCATTCTGTCTGATGTATGTTTTGCAGAAAAGAATTAAAAGAATGTGTAATACTATATATTTTTGGATTTGTAAATCATACGAGTGCTTGTAGTTTGTTTCAGTATTAAAACATTATTCATCTTAAGAGATTCTTTTGTTGCACACAGGCATCATCTGTTGTGCTCTCTTTTCTCTACTTTTCCAAAGACAACCTTTATCTGCAATTTCCCTGAAAGTTTCATGTGCCATGTCAGTAATATATTATACTTCAAACTAATTTTGAAGAGAACAAAACAAGTCTCCCAATATGAATGCCCCTAAAATACACACTTTTGAAAGTTTATTAATAAAATATATATTGCTTAAATAAATGTCGTTCAGTGTAGCTAAAACACCACTTAACTCCTAAAACAGATGCTAAAGTATATATGTCTTACTAGGAAACTTTACCATGGATTGCAAGTGCAAAGTGACAGGGCAACAATAACATTTGGATAAAAATTGTCACAGGAATTAATGTAATTTGTACTTCACACTTTTTGATATATTTTTAAAATGATCAATGAAAATTAAATGGACGTGTGATTTGAAAGAACATTCTCAGTTCCGTGTATATTTACAAATCTGTACATTCATTGTTGCTGGTTCACTCAGCTGTAGATAATAGAATAATTTCTCCTTGGCACATATGCTAGCCTGTACATTGACATGACACCCTAATAAATATTTTGACTCGAGAGCTGTTGTTTGTTGCTGTTTGTCAGGTGGTTAGAATGGTCTTTTGGCTGCCGCTCCCCTTGCGAACTAAAATATTAAAATGTATGCTTTCAATCTAGCAGCTTTCTTACTGCATTTTATACATTTTCTGACTGCTCATTCTTTCTTTAAAATACAGTACTGCTGTGTGCTTAATGCATAGTGTTTATTCACCAAAATCCACCTAATTGCTTATGGTGTTTATGAAATTCTTACATTGGTTTTATGTTTGCTTTTAAGAATGACATGGAATTGTATTATGTAAGAGAATATTCAGTAACAGCCTCTAGAAAGACAAAACAGCACTGTTCTTCTCTGGCTTATAAAAATATAGTAATATTGCTGTTTGTTTATGAAACATTAGATGTTAAGTTGTTAAATCATCTTAGCTGGTCTGATGTAGCAGCACTGAATAACAGAAAGTCTGTTCCAATTAATCTTTATTTTGTATTTCAGTCCAAAATCTCAAAGATATAAACTAACCCTTAGTAATAACTAATTTTCAATTAGAAGCACAGTTTTATTAGCTCTGTTAAGCAGCAGATTTTGTGTAATTAAAAAATCTAAAAATCCAAAATATATGAAAATAAACATTTAACTCATGGTTGGTTGAGGGTTTTTTTGTCTGTGATTTTTCAAAAAAGATGAACACTCAAAGAACACATTAAGATTCCACATTTTAAAATAGTTTTATTTTACATACTAAATTATACAAAATTTATAGAAATGTTCTTTGAGAAGATCAATGAATGCTTTAATAAAATTACATTAAAATGGATTTTTTAAAGTTACCTATTACTTAAAAAAGTAATTAATCTAAATTAACATTTCTACAGACAAAATGGGACATTGTTTATTTCTTTTTTGCCAAGCACCTTAGCAGTTTCTGCTGTTTAACTAGATAAAAAGTCCAGACATTCTGAATACAATTTTAGATCATACAAAAAGAATTGTTTTATGAAAACTGAAACTATAAAAAGATTAAGCCTTTCAGAATGCAATACAGTAATTTGTGCTAAGCCCTTATTTTCCAAAGCATGCTATAAGGAAACAAACATAAAATACTCATGCAAGCTTGCCCATTTACTGTTTAAATATTAAAACAGTGACTCAGGAAAGCAATGTACACACACTTAGCAGAAAATTATTTTACTATCACAGTTATCTACATCTAAACTTGACATCACACAGCATTTTTAGAAGACTCTAGTATGAATTTCTCGGAAGCAAGACAAGTTCAGTAAGTGTATCAAAATTAGTTTACCTACTTTCACAGCGCATAATTACTGAAGAAAAGGCATGATCTTATTTCATTAAAGTGTCATGAAGCAGAAATATAGAATAAGCATTTGTCAATATCCATTCCAGAAAATCCCAACTTTTATTTCTTGGCATTTCTTACTTTTCCCCATGTTTCTTCAGACCCTCTTCACGTTAATAGTTCTNTAGTTCTTCTATTTCCAGAAAAAGAAAGGGTGGGGGGTGCGAACCCCAACAACAAAACCCCACAGACAATCAGCAAAAGCATAATTGGTTTATATTGCCTTTCAGTTTGTGGCCTGTCCTCATATTATTAGATCCCATCATACATACTCCCCTAAAATTCAGCTTGAAGTAATCCTCTGCTACTTAAGGCTGGATGAAAAGAGTACTCATTGTGAATTATGTTTCATCTGTCACAATAACCTTCTTTATTCTTTAGTGCACCTCCCCTTTGCCTGCGGCAATTAGAGAAAATAGGTATGCCTTGAAGTATGAGATAGTGGTGTCTCAAAAATATATATACTGATGTCATCTACAGACAACTCTGGGTTAGCAGCACCCTGAAGAATATATAAGCCCTTTTTGATGCAATCCAGATTTTGTTAGAGCAGACTAGAGGCTGGCATATTGTACAATGAGTAGGTGCTGATGGCTTTCTTTCACTAGATTATTGGTTTTTTGACAAGCAGTGGTCAGAGATTTTGCCATTACATTAAAAGAAGAGTAAAAACTTGCTTACCTACTGATATCATTTTCCACGTTAGCTACAATTCTGTTTGTTTTTTTTTTAATTTGAAGGTGTTAGAGAATCTTTTTTCTTCACTCCTCCCTGAAATTCCTGGAGTTCTGTTGAACTCTTTGACTGATCATTTCAGCTACATTTTCTCAGTGGTTTAGCATGATTTTCATAATTCTTGCAGTGGTGTAGACATTTAACTGTTTCATCTTTAAAATAAAATACATATTAAAAAAAAAGAAAAGA
>VZTT01068833.1:3228-20640 GCA_013400855.1 Buphagus erythrorhynchus
AAAGACTTTTTACCAGGGCAACCTGCTTTTGGGCCACAACACCAGTATCCTCAAAAACCCCATCCATATATCTAATCTAAATTTACCCTCTTTCTATGTAAAATTAATACCTCTTGTTCTGTCTGTGCGCCCTGGTAAAAAGTCTTTCTCCATCTTTCTTATAACCTCTCTTTAGTATTCCACTTGCATCCCAGCAGGCTCTTCCAGGTAGATCCTTAAGAGACTCCCATTGTCAAATGCTGCAGGTTCCTCTACTACGTAATCCAAACAACTGCCTTCATCAGTGGAGGAACAAAGATAGAAAGAACCTTATTAATCCCATCTGTTCTCCAATTGCTTTGTGCATGAAAGCATTCTCGGCCTTCTACAGCACAGAAACATTAAGTCCACGTATGAGTAAAAATAAACAGAGGAAGTTGGTATCAGACTTCTTCCATCAACACTCTTGCAGCCTCCACAGATTTTTCACTATAGGCTTCATGACTTTGTTTATAGTTCCTATTTGTTTAGATCAACAGATCTTTGTCTCATCTCCCCTTGAATTGATGTTAACCTCTAACATGTATTCTACTGTGAGAACTTCTAGAGAAGTACCTTGTATTGGCCCCTATACCTTTGTTTGATTCCCCTTATTTCTTGTGTGGGGGAAAAGGTGAACATTTAATCCCTATCCATCCTTGCAGTAAAACTGACATTCACTCCCACCTTGCTTCTGCTTCAACCATGCTATCAAAGGACCTTTTGAAGCCTTCTGAAAATTCACACAGCCTTTATCAGCCAGGCCACCCTTAACTACCTGCTTGCTGACCTCTTTCAGAGAACCTCAAGTCTGTAAGGCAGGGTGCCACCTTGTAAGAGTCCTGTTGCCAAGCCAACTATGTATATATGTGCCCACTGATCTCAGTTGTCTTACAGTTTCTACTCATTTACCCAACACAGGCTTCAGACTTAAAGGCCTGGAGTTCACCAGATTTACCATAGAACATATACATTGAAGAGGAAATGACATCTACCACATCCCATACCTCACATATCATGACAGTTCAACAGTGAGGCTCTATATCCTGCAATTCTTCTATCACACTTCAATTCCTGTAATTTCTTTCACCGTTACTGTTTTTCACATATGCCCTCTGTAATACATAAACTGGTGACCCAAGCTGCAAAGACATCAAAGAAGTTCATGGATTTTGGGTGACAAAAAGATACACCACACTACAGTAGCTTCAGGCTAAAGAATAAAGACAAGTTTACTAAACTTTAAAAAGCTGTTAAAAATGTACCTTAGTTCACAGTAATTTCATTTCAGATCCAGGAAATGGATCTGAACTTGCAAATTATAAGATCCTTATGTTGCCAACTTTAGGGCTATATCCTATCTCCTGTTGCTAATTTTTTTACCTAGAAACCACCATCATTGCCTAAACAAAACATTAATGCTGACTTTATGTGATCACTTTTTAGGAAGCTCAACTGTAGACCGAGAAGACATCCCAGCTAATTTGGTGAAAGACATTCGGAATTATTTCCAAATTAGCCCAGAATATTTCTCCATGCTTCTAGTGGGGAAAGATGGCAATGTCAAATCCTGGTATCCTTCTCCAATGTGGTCTATGGCGATTGTGTATGACCTGATTGATTCCATGCAGCTCCGGCGCCAGGAAATGACAATTCAGCAGTCGCTGGGCATGCAGTGCCCCGATGATGAGTATGGTGGGTATGGCTACCACAGCTACCACCAGGGCTACCAGGAAGGTTACCAAGATGACTACCGTCACCACGGAAGTTACCACCACGGATATCCATACTGAACAGAGCGACTTAGCTGCTGGCTGCCCTGTGTCTGTCTTCCAATAGCTATCCAAGCAATAGGTGGCCAGTTGCAGAAAATCTTCCCAGGCCACCTAGATATCCATGCCTTGCTCTTCTACTGTTCAATCAAGGAACTTTGGTCATTTGCCTTCTCAAAAAATGCAGAAGCCTTTACAGTGAAGCAATTCAAACCAGTAGCATTGAAGCTTTAAACAATAAAGACTCCTTTATATTTTTAAACCTTTATAAACAAAGACCATCAGCAGGTGCTATTTGTATCAAAACCAAACAGAAAGAACCCACAGCCCCAGCCCATGGGCACTACAGTAGGGCAGGAAAAAAACTGTCCAACAATGTGCTTTTTACTACTTTTTCTAAGGAGAAAAAAAAATTATATTTATTGGAAAGTGAGATTTCATTACGCTTATGAAGAGAAAAAGAATCACACTTTGGGTCTCTCCCAGAAAAGGAAAATTTAAGAAAGAAGCATGGGGCATGCTTTTTAATAATAACAACAACAGTAATAAAATCTTTTTGCAACACCATGTTTAAAAAGATAGCATCCCTTCTACAACGCATTACCATTGTAATTAGCTGACTTTATGAATGAAAATAAGGTTTATGGCTATGGCAGAACTTGTTCCAATACAATACAATGTAAAGTTCTTAACTATAAAGCTTACTGCATGGCTATTTATTCTTTCAGTTGGGGTCCCTATTCTGTTAGGTCCTGCCCACCTCACTGTTAAATCCAAGTTAATGAGAGGTAAGTGGAAACACCAATTACGGTTAGCACTGTCTGAAATACAGAAATCTGAAAAGCATCATTTTCATCAGAAAAAGAAATCTCATTCAAATATATTTTCAATGAGTTGTAACTAGCTCTCTATAATAATGCTTTTAATTAAACTGTTACTCTAAATTTCAAATTTTCTTTTACCACTTCTTCTCATACCCTCCCCTATAAAAGTGATCTGGATTAAATGTTTATAGAAGTATTTGAGATTAAATTAATCTGCTAAACCATCTCTATTTCTGCTACACTTTCAGAAATTTTTTTTCCTCCCTTCTCATTGATGTCTTTGGGCATTGGAGCTGTAGCATCACCCTACCCTACTGAAACCAGTGGCAGAACTGCATGCACAGCCATGGTTTCAACACCATTTGGGTTGATTTCTAAATATTAAAGATGCAGCAGAAAGATTGTGGAATATCTTTACATGAAGATACCATATCAGTCTTTATAAAGGCACACTGGTCACTTCTTACATCGAAGGTGTGCCTGACCAGTCACATTTCTTTTTATAATCCATTATGTGGGTGCACATCACATATACATGCACACAACAGGACACTCAAACTGGGTATTGCTATCACAGAAGTAGCACAGGAACAGGGAGAAGCTAGAGCTCTAAGCTGGCCAAAGCATGCTCTGCATTTTGATTTCTGGCATTTTCCAGATTTTTTTTCCTCCCCAGATGAAAACAAAACCGGCTAAAGCAACATGTTCACTCAAAACCAGATGCTTTCTTTAGAAATGTAAGTCAGAAAAGGTCAGGCATTACTTGCTCTTCTGAATGTCAGAAAAGCAGACAGATGTTCACAAGGCCTTAGCTTTGCAAACCTGGTCACCCTCTGGGGCAGGCTGCCCTCCCTATCACAAGGTAGCTGTGCAGGATACAGCTCTGACTCACCTTTCTCAGGTGACTGGAGCTAACTGGGGGAAGGCATTTGACAGAATGATTGAAAGGACTGCTGCCTGCAGAGAGCTTCTGAGCTCTCAGTGACAACAGCACTTCCACAGCTGAAAGCAGTGGACAGAGAAATATAAAAAAACAAAAAGAATCACAGGATGGAAGGGTTTCTAGAAGAAAATGGACTGTCCTGTAGCGCACTTTTAGAAAACAAGAGCTCATTGCATCACTCTAACAAGGTCAGCTGCCTAACTTTCCTTGCCTAAAGCAAAAGCAGAGCAAAGTATACCAGATGCCTAACAGGCACCTCCTGTAGACAGAAAGAAAAATGCCCTCAGGGCATTTTCTTTCATGTGTTCATTTAAACTTTCCTGTAATCCTGTTTTCATGTAAAGTCTTTAAATGAAAGTCCTTTTTACTCACACTACAAATCACATAAATTAAATGTCCTGTGCTGGGAGGGTTAACTTAGAACAAAAAGAGTGCAGCACCTGATCCAAATGGCCTTTTTTTTTAATATCCCTGTCTGAAATTCAAAGTCAAATTGTGCCAAGTACCCAGTCTAGGCATTCAGTGGGAGTTGCATTAAAAGAAAACTCCAAACAAGTTGTCCACTTATCAAGGGAGGTGGGGATAGGCTCTTAACCAAAACTACACATCCAACTATACACTGAATTTGTAGAAGATTCTATATTCTACATTCTGGTACCTATTTCTGCCCTCATTACAAAATGACTCTAAATCACCAGAAACTTTTAGCTATTATTTAAAATCCTGATTTTGCAACCTACTTTTCCCTACGGAAAACTAAAAGCAAAGCCAGAAGGAACACCAAGCCAAAATATTCTTTCAACAGCAACATGTAGTTATCTTGCATGCTATAAGCATTCAGGAGTTACATTTCTCCAAATGAAGACTTCATTTGGCAAAACAAATCAAATCCAGATCACTGGATCTGTCCCTGCAGCATCATTCTGAGGACAGACTTACTGAGATTAAGGTCCTATTTCAACATACCTTAGTGGGAAGATTCTACATGATAAAGGAAAAACTTTTCTTATACATATTTATGGCATTTGATCCAGCTCCAAGATAGCTGTTTTCATCCATAGTATGTCATTCACAAAACAGATGAAATTAACCAAAATAAATACTTCTTTAATTGACTTGTTACAAGCAAGAGAAACATGAACATATCTCTCTTCCTGGGATGTTTTGTGAACTATTTCCTCAAAGCTGGAGGGAAGAACATAACACCCTCAGCAGCAATTAAGTTCAAACGTTTGTGAATCTGGGCTCTAAATCAAAGCTTATCATGAGTACTCTACCCAGTGTATTCATTAAAGACTACGTGCTAAACTAATGCTGCTCTCCAAAAACATCCTCATAAATTTCCCTATTGTAATTTTGAGCGAATATAAGTTAAGCTTTCCAACATGGAGTAGTTTCCATATAGTGGAAATACTTAATCAAGTGGGGTTTCACATGATCTATTTGAAAAATGTAACTCTATAGAATTGCTCCCCCTTGCTCACCAGGGCTGCTCTCCAGCTGACAACTGTTCAGTCACTTCCTCTAACAAATCTCCCACATAACATTTTACCATTGCCATGGAGAGCACAGCTGCAAAGATTTGCACCTTATGCTTTGGGTTACTATTTATCCTATGTTACTGCTAAGTGGATGCAAATCCTTACCCATTTTTAGACATCAGTTAGCATTCTTGTTGCTGCAAAGGGGATATACAGTTCTCCTTCATTATAACAAGAAACCTGCCTGGCCATCCAACATAATCTCTGAAACCTCCAACGTGAAGACAACAGGAAGATTTCTGTGTGCTAGACAGAACCACATCTGCAGCATGAGTAAAAACTTGGATCAACAGTTACACAAACAATACCTCTGTGCAATCTAGACTTTGTCAAATAAGTCAAGCATGATAGCACTCGAGAAATTTACAGAAAGGAAAATCATTAAGCAGGACAAGAGTTGAAAGCAAGAACTAAATGCACTTTATAATAGCTGAAGATCAGTAATTTCCTTATTTCCTGTCTCTTAATGCAGATATTTCAGGCACAAAGGTCAAAAATGTTTTTCAAGACATTTGTGTCTGGTTTGATGCTCTGTCTTTAAAAGTATGATCATGGCTGATTTCTATGTTCTCACTCGATGCAAGGCAAGGGTCTTTGGAACTTCACGTAAAAAGTTACTGCTCACATAAATGCAAAGGAATGTAAAATTAACAGTACTTTCACTCTTTTTGAAAGTACCTGCTGAAGTTAGTAGCTGTGACTGAAAAAGACAACAAACTCAGGTATATATTGCAAAGCTGTATGCAATGAAAAGAAACAAGTCTTATTGCCACTAAGCCTTTAACAGTTTGAGGATTTTTTTTTAAGTTTCATTTCCCAAAATACAATATCATAAACCAATGGCAGCAACGGAGTTTCCAGAATTTACACTGAAACATGCCTTCTATTCATTCCGTACAGATGCAAATAACTAGGATTCCTTATGCTGAAATAGCCTGCTATACAAGCACAATGAAATAAGATGCAAAAAACTTCTCAACAACAACATTAATTTAATTTTGTACAGTTATTCTTAATATATACTCTAAAAAATACAGAAAAAAAAAGAAATTTTAGGTTCATAGTTTATAACTTGATAGTTATAAACCATGGGCCACATATGAAAACAGGCTGCCCCTCTAGATGGATCAATGACAGGAGGTATGTTAATATAGCAATAAGCTGTCAATACAGTACACATAAGCTTTATACACAGAGCCTGGACAGGATGGTAGAGGGGAACAAAGGCAGGACTGTCTTCAGTCCAGAGAAATGCATCACTTACTGCTTACTATACACTCTGGTATGAGGCTCTGACACTGAACTCATTGCTTATCTTAAGAATTCTTCTGACAGTATCTTTCAACTATGAAAGACATTTTTGAAGGGAGGAAATTATAAACCAAGATCTTTTCCACTGCTCAGAGAGAAGAGGCTTTAGAAACATATCAGGAATCCCTTATCAGCATCCCTGTTCCCTTGCCTCTTTCTAAATTCTCTGAATAATTTGGAACCTATTTTTCATCTCAGTCAAAATCCAGCAGATGCCTCAACAGAAATTCTGAGATCACTATGCCTGGCACTCTGCAGAATGACTTCTCTCTCTACAAAATGAATGCAAGACCTTATCAGTCTTCCAGGGTAGAACACCACCAGATGATATTGCCACCTGCACTCTTCTTGCTCAGTGTTCCAGATGCTGAAGGGCATTACTGTAGCTGCATAATACTTGTTTTCAGTAGTGGGCTCAGTGAAAACTAAGCCTCTACACAAAGCCTTTCTAAAAACACACACAAAAAAGATGATGCATTCATACTGTTTAACAAACTTGTATTTTATTCAAGCTCTTTTAAAGTTAGGCCACATAAGCTGCATATAAAATTCACCAGCTGCTACAATGGCATTCCAGATTTCCATTTCTCCAGACTGGGAGACAGGCACAAAGGAATATAACTCTCCATATATACAGCTTGAATATTGTCCTCATCCACATTTGACATCCAGCCCCAAATCAGTTCCAAATAGTCTGTGAGTGGGGAAAAACGACCCTTCCCTATGTTAATAAAAGATTAACTCTCTCTCACTTTGAGTAATAGCACGCCTCTCAGCCAGCATCATGCTAGAGGGAATCTTCATCTGTATCAATGTCACTGCTTGGTTTGTTCAACCTCTCAAATTCTTCTCCATCCTACGGGAACCAGAAGCAAAAGAGAACAATGTGAGCAAAAGTCATCTTGTTATTAATACCATGGGAAAAAAAGAAAGAGTAAGGCTTATCCTGAAGGTATCACTTAAAGCAAAATCAAAAAAAGCAAAAAGATCAAAAAGCAAAAAAAAACCCCTGTAATTTAAATCTTTTACTAGTGTGTTGTAAGGTTTAGAAAATACAGACTCATAAACATTCCCTGCATCTGTAACACTTTTTAGTGACTCACTGCCTAAAACGGCTTGTAGCCCATTCTTCCATACAGGCATAAAATGGTTTGGATTGGAAGGTACTGGAAGGATGCTAGAAGGTCTCACTGGAGCCTTCTCTTCTCCAGGGTGAACATCCCCAACTCCCTCAGCCTGTCTTCACTGGAAAGGTGCTCCAGCCCTCTGATGATCTTCCCTTGGACTCGCTCCAGCAGATCTAAGTGCCCAGAGCTGGACACAGTACTACAGGTGGGTTCTTGCAAGAGCAGAGGGGCAGAATCACCTACCTTGACCTGTTAGGCATGCTGCTTTTGATGCAGCCCAAGATATAGCTGGCTTTGCATGCTCACATAGTGCTATTTGTTTCTACAACAGCTGCTTAGCTGTAAATGCTAAAATAGATGACACCTGGCATACTAAAAATACATGAATTTGTGTTATTTATTGCTCATTAAACAACAACCTAAAAAGGCACCATGTGGAATTTCTGAAAAACACCTCAAAGCTGAATGTTTGCTGGAACGCAGTGGGGACAGCGCTCTCTGCTGGTTCCTATGTGCATCCACGGCCCGTCCGTACCTGCGGGCTGGTGTACACAAGCATGAACCCTTCCCATCAGGCGACGGCTCAGCTCAGCTGAACGACAGCTCTAAGAGCAAGCCATCCACCGACACCTTCTGGGTAACTAGATCACTGTTCAAATCAGAACAAACAACACTAGCGGGCCTGGAGGAAATATACAGCAAGAAGAAAAACCCCAAACCACGTTAAAACTCTGTATTTAAGCATTGTCTTTTTGTCTTCAGCTATCTTTGACTGCTATTGTAGAAAGAACCTTAACATCAAATGTGTTAACGTCCTCATTATGTGGCCGAAGCTACACAGACTTACCAGTTCTACTTAGGTAAAATTATTTCCCCGGCATCAATTCCAATTTCTGAACGCCCTGGGTAAGTAACTTCTCTTGGTTATAAAGCTTTCAAGAAAAGATTTGTACAAAGCTGAAGTTGCTCACAGGACTGTCTACAGTCGCAGCAGGAAAGCAATGCTTACCTAGGCTTCATGATTTCAAAAAGTGGCATATGGAAAGCAATACCCAAGATTTCAAGAAATACTGCAGAGCTTTGGTGTTGAGGGATGAGTCCAGTCACACACAAGTTGATTCTTTCAAACATTTCATAGCATAAAGATAGGTAAAACAAAAGAGAAATCAAAGGAGACAAGTATTGAAAAGCCTTACCCCACTTGACCTCTCCCATGCATCTCCTTTGATGAGTTTTCCCCTTTCCCGCAGAGCGGCATATTCCAGACCTCTTGCTTTACTGGCATTATAAATGAATATGGAGAGAAGTACTACAGGAGCTTCCAGAAAGAACTCTAGAGAAGGCCTGAAGTCAAAGATGACAAAAGACACTGTGGTGATGATGACAGTGTTGATCTGAGCAGTCATTACATGGAACATGTTGTCTCGGAACTTCAAGATGAAGGCTACAGACAGCCCCAGGAAAGCTGTGACAAATATAAGAGCCACGGAGAAGATGTTGTGCCCATAAAAGAAGCCACAGTTCCCTATCTGCCTCCGATCCTTAGCCTGCAGTGCCAGCATGAGCCCATTGAATAGCACCCCAAAGGCATAGAGTTTGCTGTTCTGTGTGAAGATGCTTTCCCCAAGTTGATCCACATCTTTCAGCATCTTTTCATTGTAGATGTTAGCCAGGGCAGACACAAAACACTGCACTAGAATAAGCAGATGGCCCAGGCTGAGGCGGAGAGGCTTCAATGCTCCTGCCATGGTGCTGGTCACATTCCACTGGAAGCTGTGAAGGAAACTTGGTGCTGCACAGTTGCCCTTTTCTACACATGCTTCCTCAGGTCCAGTAGTGAGAAGGCAGTGGTTAGATGGCCTAAAAAACATATTGTGATGAAATCCATGTGCAGCCAAGCTGTGCTGATGGCCTCCAGTTCCTCGAGTCAGGGCAACGATGGACAGGAATAAAATCACCAGAGACGCCCACTGTACCCAAGAGAGTCTTCGCCTGGTACACAAAAAAGCCACTAAATTTAGAAACACAGTGGCATAAATTAAATGACAGAACATCCAGATCTATAAAACATATAAAAGACATCATGCCACAGATAAGGAGACAGACAGGTATAAAGAAAAGTCTTTTCAGAATACAGTAAAATGTCAAAATGCAACACACTTTTCTAAGGCAAAGGGGGCAGAGTCTGGCAATCAAAGATGTACAAAACGAAGTATTCTGAAGAAATAAGGAAAAGGAAGGCCTTTCAAGATCACATTATTTCTGGATACTGATTGCCTAACAACTTAAAAGCAATGCTTGTCTCCATGGCAACAAAGGTCTGAGGAATAAAGTAAAACAAAAAAAAAAAATCACAGACATCCAAATAATTACCATCTTTCTTTGGAAAACGTTCACTATACTGCTCTTTTTGTCCATGATTTGGAGCCCTTTTCTAGTATTTTATGATGGTAACTCTTATAAATCTACAAATGTAATTCATAAGACTATTAGAATAATTTATACTGTTTTTCCACTCAAACAAAGCCTGTTTATCTTGGTGAAAATCAAAAATTTGGAAGATTAGGTGAACTGTGACATCACAAGAGACACAAAACTAAAATGAGAAAAAGCATTTCTAGTCGGACTATCAGGCACTGTTTTGGCATATTAACACCTATAGGAAAGGCTTATTTGTGCCATATTTAACACAAGCAACTTTTAGAGTGTAAAGTTAATACCCATTTACCTGACAGCCTTTTTTGAATCTAAATCATACTATAATGAGCACAAATTCGGCAAAGTGGAACACATAGTCTGGTTTTTGTCACATGAATAATTACCCAAACACACCTCTATCTTTCACTCTTCTGTATCTCATTTCCTCTTACTAGACCATGTTTGCACTCAATCAAGAACTGAAACGTACTGGTAAGAAGTACCAGCAATCACGAAATAAAATATTTAATGTATAAACGAAAGCTTTCTTCTTACCATTCAATGACTACATAATCATGATTTCAACTGTTTTCTACTAGAGTTGACCAAATGTGTAGACATATGAAGGGACTCCTAATAACATATTATTTCCTACACCTTCAAATGTAGAAAACAAAACCACAGACAAAGAGAAAAAATGTAACTTCATCAAAGCTAGGAAGATTTAAATTTCATTTACTTTAGCAAATACCACTTACTTTAGCACTATCCTGAAGAGAAGAGCTGTTGTTATAATGACAAAATTTGAGAAGAGTACAGCCATTGCCTTGAAAGAGAAGGAGAGGAACAAAGTTATACTCTAGACACACTGTGGACACCAAAAGCCTACAGACTTCAAGTATTCATCTTCCTGCAAGGTGCCAGAGTGTAAAGCACAGGTACTGAATTTTATTCCTCACCCAAATGGTACAATAAAACACCTGTAAAATGATATTCAAGTCCCATTTCAATATCTCTGGGAAACCACAGAGCTCAAGCTCCACTGCAGTGGGGAAAGCTATACTGAAGATGTGAGGAAACCAATGCAACAGAAAACTTATTTAACAGAGAACAGTTTCGTTTTCAGTCAGATCAGCTCCCCAGCTGGACTGACCAGTCAGCTGCAAAAACAGCTGTGTTGGCACGAAGGAGGAAGTTGCTCCAAAATGAGAATAAGCGAAGAATAAAGCAAGGTGAGGCTACTCCTGGCTGCAGTGCCATTTGCAGCGTTTATGACATTCCAGACTTGGACAAGGCACTTGCAGAAAACAAACTTCTTGTATGTCAAGTGCTTTTGCTGTAGAGTTTATCAAAGATAAAGAGGTGCTTGGCTTGAATTTTCAAGACTGCAACTGTAATTTAAAAAAATCATCTATTTCAAAGTACAACTGAAGACAACCCTAAAGCTTCTGTTTAATTTGGGTATAACTATAGAATAACTTCAGCGTTCAAATCCACGGCCATGATCCCAAGCCACAAACTCCTTCTGGCAAGGATTGTCTGTTTTGTCTCTGTATTAGACACCGTATACTGGGACATCAGACCAAGAAGAGGCTCTTTTAAGCATTCCTGTTACCAGTAAAGACCAGAATCCACCAGAATCAGTAGGAAAAAAAAAATTCTCTTTTTGATGGTGGGAGTGTTCTGCAAACTGACTGTTATTCCAGACTGCCCTGTACAGTCAGTATATGTACAAAAGATCCAGGCATCTGAAGTTTTTGGTCCAATTGAGTCTCAGAGTGAACTCATCTTTTTAGACAATTTTACACAAAAGCATATATGGACTCAGGAGTACAAAACACAAACCTCTTCTTGAATTTTCTCATTATTTCCAAATTCCCAATTCTGCTATAGAGTGTCTTTTTCATTCACCAGAGGAAAAGCACAGACGCTTTTCTCATTATCTTCATTCTACTTTATCCCAACATACTGTCTGCTGAACAATAACTCTAATTAAACAGCACAACACACGCTCTTAAGTAAGCTGAAGACTTACTGACTATGAGACACCTGCCTAAGAAAACACATCTTCATTTTCCACTTTGCAAAATTAAAACTCAGTAAATATTCATGTTAGGTGAACACTGTGGAAGGAGGAAAAAAAGAATAAACAAGGAAATCTGGCAAAAATCACTCGAGAAAAAGAGCCCTTAAGCAAAATGTAGAAGTGTTCCATGAACACTCTGGTTTTGCTAAACAGTCAATGCTCCCCGTCCAACTTCTCTGGTAACATTAGAAGCAAAATCTTTAGGAGGATAATTAAAAAAATTAATTTTTAGTAACTCTGTTCTCTGAAACCTCAAGAGACCTCTGTCCTAGATGAAAAGGAATATGAACATCAAAGTTCCCCATGCTACTAATCTGCACATCACAAGCAAAATCTCAAAAGGTAAATCCTTAGGAAATTCAGCCACTAAAAAGTATCCACAAAGTTTCAAGCAAAAAAATCTCAAAGGAACTCTTTAATACCAGCAATTGCTCACCCAGGTACTACTTGTTCCCAAAATTATTTTGTATTTAAAGTCACATGACCAGGTTCAGTCAGGTATAGCAATCTTCCTTTTAAGCATCTTCACATTTCACATTCATGGTCTTGTACACTACCAAGTTACTCTGTCTTAGATATATTTAGTTGTCTCTTTTAATACTTCTTTATCAGAATAATGTCACAGTTTCAGCTAATCATCATAGAATTTCTCTAATTAAAAGATGCTAAAAGTTCTAAAAGAAGGAATCTTAGAGCACATGTTCTGAGGGGAGAGAGACAAAGTGTATCTGTGCGTGTGCATGCAAAACAAAAGCTGTGCGTATTACAAAGGATTACCTTAACTGAACCAAATGAAATTGCTTAAGAGAAAAATAGCATTTATGTAACCTCCTATGCATCAGGCTTTGCTTCTACTAATATTATAGCTGAATTTCCTTCCTAAAACTAAAAACCAAAACAAACTGAAACAACCCACAAACAAACAAAACAAAAAAACAAACCCAACCCCAACCAACCAAAAATCATCCCCACTACCACCACCAAAAAAATCCCATCAACACAAAACCCCCACACAACAAACTACAGAATCAAGCAGCTATGCATGTTATTTTAAGATATCTGACTCTTGATTTTTATTAGGTTCTTTTCAGCTGAGTCCTGTTCTAGACTCTGGACTGGTCTGTCCCTGGCAGAAATATACACCTAAGAGAACAATATTTCAAAGAGAAATTCTGATAGAGAAGGTAGAAAACTGTTTATTTTTAATGTTCAACAGGGGCAGCCACAGTATTTTATAGCAAGCACAAACTATCTGTTTTCATCTTACTACAAACATAGATTCTGAACCAAAAAGTATCACGATACAAAAATAAAAGCAAGCACAAAACCTGTACAATTTCCTGAGCATATGCAGGTTCATCCAAAAGGATGAGGGTAGCTAGAAGAAAGTACCAACTAAATTTTGTACCTAAACATAGCTAATAAAAAAAAATGCAAAAATTAAGTCAGTTTTCTTCGTCCCCTCCTCAGTTTCCGTTACATTTACTCCTTTTGTGAGATTACGTTTACTCACTTTATGTCACATACATGGAATGGTAAAAGCCTCACAGAAAAGTGCAGCTCAAATAATAGCAGGAGAAACAAATGGATTGAAAGAGAAATACAGAGTTGAAGAAGGCAAAGAAGGAAAAGTACCAAAAACCCTCCCAACTTCTTAAGCACTTCACACTATTTCTAAATCACTTTGGATTGAGAAAATACAGACTCTTCTCCGCTGAAAGCTGTACAACACTGACCAGTGAGCAAGAGAATGGGAAGGTAACAGATTATTCTTTCACCTGCCGTTAAAACAGCAGACAGCCTCAGTTACAATCTTGCCTTGCAGTGCTAACCATGGCAGATAGCTTAAGAGCAGTATTACCCACTAAGACATGAGAAGTCACTTTATTCAGTATAAGTATACTTACTGGCTGGAGGTAAGACAGTACATAGAAGACAATCAAGTTATCCAAAAAGTAAAGAAAGGCAGGAATTGACCACTTCATGGAATTACATACATTCTTCCAGGAAAAACATTCAGAGAGATGATCCTTACAACCCTTTTCTGAAAGGAAAAGAAATCAGTAAGAAAGACATCCTATTACTGAAATCCCATTCCCCTGTAACAGAATAGGTACCACTGTTCTCTTTTGAGGAGCATCATTAGATTGAAAACACTTGTTCCACAGTTCTCTGGCAACACAGGAACCTGTGTTCCAGGGCAGAACACACAGCTGGAGCTGAACACAACCCTGTGTTGTGTTCACCTCCTTGCTTCAGCAGAGAAAATGTCACAGAACCTGTTACATCCATCACAGCATTTGTCCACTGGGAACAAAAATTCCATTGTCAACCATTCTTTGAGGGCCAAAAAGCACCCCAGAGTCCCTACACAGTAGTGACATCCTTACTGGGTGTGACTTCCTGTTGATTATTGATGAAATCTACAATAACAACAATGACACAGACAGTGGATTCCTTCATGCAGTACCCAAAGGTCAGCCAGTAAAGTAAGAAGTACAAAATAAACCAGAACACAGTATTTGCAGACCACAGCACATGATCCGGGTATAAAGAGAACATATAGGAAGAGAAGAAGAAAGAAAGGACAAAGCACAAAGAATGACATTTACTTAAGATATTCAGGAGACAAACTTTAGGAGGAAGACTGGGATAAACTTTAGACTACTCCAGAGCTGCTGACAAAAGTGCTTTATTAGCACAAATTTTAAACTATCCAATGATATCTAATCCTCTCCTGAAGCACTAACGCATTGGGTTCAGCAAAACTCAGACATCTGGATAAAAAAAATAAAGAAAAAAAAAGAAAGAAAACATGCAATCAGCAGTAGGCACTGAAGACAAACACTGATTGAATATATTTACTGTCTTAGGTAAGTCTGTACTAAATGGTGAAGGTAAAAATTTTACTAGCTTGCCAGAGCCATGACTGTTTCCTGAAGAAGTAGATAAAACCAACAGTTCAATTTAACATGAATCTACAGTGCCTGACACCCACTTCCAATTTAAATATTTGTTTTGTACCATTTTGAAATGCTAAGAATTTAATCTCTCATAGTTTTTACATTGGGACAGAAAAGAAGGAAAAACAAAAATCACCTGCAATGCAAAACCTGTGGCAAGTGGAGAGTGTCATCTGCTGTTAAAAAAAAGTGTTTGTAGGACAGCAAATCTTAGAAAGTCAACACATTTTAGTTATTTAAAACATAGGTACTTACCTTTTTTCCTATTCCAGAGTGCCAACATTACACATAGGACCAGTTT
This sequence comes from Buphagus erythrorhynchus, assembly GCA_013400855.1. Classification (NCBI taxonomy): domain Eukaryota; kingdom Metazoa; phylum Chordata; class Aves; order Passeriformes; family Sturnidae; genus Buphagus; species Buphagus erythrorhynchus. The sequence goes on from VZTT01068833.1 coordinate 18,533, forward strand.
TACTACTTCAGAACACATGTTTACTGTTGTAGGAAGATAATCATACTTGTTATCTGTGGGATCCAGCAAATCAGAGAGTACACAATCAGTTTCTGTCTCCTGCATTCATAATTAGAGCAAGAATCTATTTTAACCATTCCAATCACAATTTTAGTCACAAAAGGCTTTGTCAGAACTTCTGTTATAAATGTTTCAAAGTTTATGATATACAACTTCCTGAATAGCCTCTTTTCTGAGTTGAAATCTTTCCTCATTTGGTCCCAGCTTACAGCAGAACTTTTTTGGAAGAACTTCAGAATATGGCTGTTTTAAAAACAAATTAAAATGGGAAGGATTTCCCCAAGGACCAATATGGTATTTTTTAACTCTCACGAAAAAATGCCTTCCAGGATGACATAACCTTCTTTTAGGACTGGCAATACCAGCCAGTTTTAGCACACCCACTAGAATATCACTTCTCTCCTAAGCCTGTTGCAAGAAAAACATTTCAATCAAATCATGTACCGCCAATAGTGCTTACACAACAATCTTGTCCTTGAAGAGTTAGCTATAAAATAAACCACCTGCCTCATCTTTTAAAGGTACATCATACACATTGCAACGCAAGTTATACCTTTATGGTAGACCACTGGCTAGACAGAAATTTTCCAGTGCAGAAACACATGTCCCTATAAAGATAATAGGATGTTTATGCAAAGACCTCTGCAGGTGGAGAAGTAGGTTTTTTGGATATGTTTTAGCCCAAACATTAACACTTCCTTATTCAAGGTATATCATGGGTATTGCCCAACAGTACCTTCATTGGCAGAATACTTCATCAGGAGGATTCGACTTGAGCCCAACGCAATGAACACTCCTCCAAGCAGAAAGGTCTGGCTGGTTGTCTTGGAGCAAAGGATAAATCGACTACACCACTCCAACTTCATTCTGCTGCCTCACTGTCAGTGCCTTTGGATGGCAGGATAAAAAACCACTGTAAACAGTACTTCCAGAAACTGGCTACACACAGCAAAATAAGTGCATTTTACTGCTTTGTGTTACATAAAGATGCTTACATTGCAGAATGAGTCATGATCTTGTTCTACAACTATTGTTTTCTTATTAAAAAAAAAAAAAATCGAGTTCAACCTACGACTGAACACTGCCATGCCAATCAGACTATGGCACAAAGTGCGATGTCCAGTCTTTTCTTAAAACACCTCCAAGAGATGGTGGCTCCATCATCTCCAATTCCAATATATAATCATCCTTTCTGTGAAGAAATTCTTCCTGATGTCCAACCTGAACCTCCCGTGGCACAGCTTAAGACTGTTTCCTCTTGTCCTTTTGCCCGTTGCCTGGGAGAAGAGGCTGACCCCCACCTGGCTACACCCTCCTTTCAGGTAGAGAGCAATAAGGTCATCCCCGAGAGAAGGATATGTTACAAGGACCGTCAAAGGGGGATAAACGATGTAACAGAGACTCTGAAGGTGGCACAAGGAGGCTGGTTCCTGAGAAGTCTGCAACTACGGCATACGGATTAGCTAAAAGGATTAAATATTTCACATGCTTATTTTTCTTTAATATTTTTTTAAGTGCTCTTGCTCCTAATCCCAGCAAGAAGAAGCGCTACAGCAGCGGAACAAGACCAACCGCTTAGAGTTGGCCGGGCGGCGGCTCGTTCCCAGCGGCGGGGGAGCCACAGGGCAGCCGGAGCCAAGCACCGGAGCCGCGTCCTCCGCCTCCGGCGCCGCCGTTACTCGCCCGATCCGTTAACGGGCCCCGGGGCCCCAGCAGCCGGCCGAGGGAGGAGCGGGGAGGGAGAGCCCCTCTGGGCCAGCTGCGGACCGGGCTGCGTCCCATGCCGGCAGGGCGGCCGGAGCGCGGCGAACCGGACCAGGGGTATACCCAGCTCACCACCTCCTCCGCAGCGCGGGAGGAACACCCGCCGGGCTTTGCCGACCGCCTCCTGCCACGTCGCTGCTCCAAGCTGCAGCGGCGAGCGGCGGGGCGGCGGCCGCGCGGGGCGAGCGGGGCTCCGAGGCAGCAGCGCCCGGTGCTCGGACGCCGCGGCCAGGCACACCGGGTCCCGGGAGGCTGCGGCAGCACGGTCCCCCTCACTCACCCCC
>VZTT01068836.1:13611-30976 GCA_013400855.1 Buphagus erythrorhynchus
TATTGTAGTTTCTCAGAGAACCGTACAATTTTGGTTTTGTTATTCTTGGGTTTTTCTTTTTTACTGCCTGCAAGGTGTCAGTGACATAGTTAAGTGTGCTGTCCTGCATGTAGCTAGGAACTAATTTCTTTAAGGAAAGTTGACCTTACGTGCAGTGGTATCTCTTTAATTCCCCCCCCATTTGCTAGGCACACATACAGTGAAAGTTTCTAGTCTCATACTTAACAAGAATGTGCAGTTATAAGTGAGGAAGAAAAGGGAGAATAGATGTGGAAAGTGGTGTGTAAGAAGTTGGGGAGGTGGGTTGTAAGAGAACAATATGGCATTTATTGTCTGATGTTCTTTTTTCCACAAGCAATAGGGATACATAAACGTACTTCTAATTGTAAGGGGAGTGTTAACACATAAGTAAGTTCAAACTGGCAATAAGCTTGCAATGCTTGTTACTGTCAGAAGAATGGAGATCCTGCTTAGAAGGGGTCTTCTGTGGATAGAGATTCATATATTTTTAATGTGATTTCCAGTCTTGTAGACTGGAGAGGAAATTATATTTTTTAAAGAAAGCTGAAAGAAATGCTAACAATATTAATATCACCTATACTTTGTCATTCAAGAAATTCGGTGTAAAGAAACCCTCGATGGAAAGTGACCTAAGGTTAGTCTTTAGTTGAATTATTGGAGTGAAACATCTGAATTGAGGTCTGGCTGAAAAAAGAGCCCATAGAAGTTTCTTAATGTTTGTTGACTTGGTGCCTGGATAGGTGTTTGGATAAGATAATAGGGAAAAAAAGTAGCTAAATATGTGAGGGAAGGTAGAAGGTATTGCCCATGAAAATGTGGAGTGAGGAGGGGTGAAGATAGTTCTACTTTTTTTGGAGTTACCCAATGCACAGATACATAGTCTGTGTGTCTTAGTCCTGATGAAGGAGCCTGAGATAAGTATAGAGGGATTGGGTGGTTTCCTTTTGGCTTTTTGTTGGGTTTTGGTTTTTCTTTCATTCATCTTTATAGTTGCTTGTGTGTTTCTGCTGTTGGTTTAGCAACCTCTACCAGGCTTGATTTGCAACTTGCTGCATCTGATTTCCTGTCATTACAGCAGTCTTTTTATGCACAGTGTCTGTAACCTGCACCATTAATGCTACAAGAAAATCTTCTCCTGTTTCTGCATTCACTTTCTTAAGAAATATTTACAGCCAGATTTCTAAAACAAGCTTTAGATAGATTACTTTTACAGTGTTTTAGCCAGGTGAGTAAAAAACAGTTGAGATGTGATCAGACGAAAACCACAGGAAAGTGTGAGCAACTTACTTACTAGATGTAGCTGAACTAACAAGGGAGATATAAAGGCTGCGTTGATTTGAGTTTGAAGAAGGTGAAGGGCATGCTGGTTACTGTGGCAGTGTTCTGCATATTTCCAAAAGCTATTCTCTTGAATGCACAAAGGCTGTTTTCCGAATGGTAGCTGGCCAGAAATGGGACTTCAGTCATAATGGATGCATCATAACTTAAATGGAATTATTAAATACAGCAGTTATGTTAAAATCTGCACAATTACCTTTGATACTTATTGTGGCATGGACTGTATGTGAAGTTGCCGTAGGAAAAAATTAGTAATGAACAAGAAGTGCAGATAACATTCTAGTCTGTCAGCTTCTTTGTTTAGATTTTTTCAGGTTTAATTATTTCATAAAATCCGTTCTGGCAGAATCTACTCTGAAGAACACTTGTTTTATAAGTGTTTTGTGGAAAGTCAATGTGATACTAAGTTAAGTTTTGTACTGAAGAATTGTCTGTGATGTGTTAAACATGTACTCTGTCAGAAGAAAGGAGACTTGAAAAATTATGTATTTGACTAGCACTGGTCCAGCACTATAATGGCCAAGTATTTGGCATCTGAATTATATTTCACATTAAGTTGTCTTTGAATATTTTCATAAACAGGAGAGGCAGTTTATTTTGTGTCTCATACTCATGGTTCTGAGTAGGCTTTGGGAGATGACACATTGTTTGCTTTGGTTTCAATAGTTTTCACAGAATAAAGCTTTAACAGGAGCTCCATCATGATACAATTGCCAGGCCTTTTAAGTTGTCTGGGGATCATGCCAATACTCTTTGAAAAAGGACACAGCTAATTAATTCTTCCGGTTACTTAGTATTTCTGGCATAAATGAGCACTGGGATCTCTGTCTCTCTTCAACATTATAAAGTCATGTTGAAGGGGTTATTTGTTAGTTTGTTTGTTTTTTAATAGCTGGAAGCAGTATGTAAAATGATTAGTAAATGGACATTACTGCAAGAATAACTTTATATTGTACTGCACTCCAGTATTTAGAAGTTTTCCTTTGTAATTAAACTCTCATATTAATGATTTTAGGAAGAATTATTTCTCTGAGTCACTGGTGTTGAATTTTCCTTCTTCCAATAATTAATTTCTTGAATAAATTTTTCTGAGTACTTCTGTAATGCTGTATTGCCTTTGTTTATTATGCCACAGTCTCTGAATGAAGCCAGCAGTTTCCTTTGCCTCCTGTTGGTACCCTTTTCTTCTACAGTCTAATTACTGGCAGTCTTGGCTATTCACTCTTGCATTCATGCCTTTTATTTTCCACTTGCATACATAACTTTCTAAATGTTCTAAGAATATTTCTAACAGTATTCTGGATGATCCTGAGTTCCATGGCTGACAGCAGTGGTGTGTGTTTGTTCCTTAGGCTTGCATCTGTCAAAGTAACTTTCAGTTCCTTTAAGTTTGCCTCTGGAGATGGATCCTGACTCCTTTTGGTAGTTTCTTGCAACATCAAGAACATCAGGAACTTTTTCATTTGTCTTTGCTAGACAGGCCTCAAAAGGCCTCATGACCTGTCACTTCAGTCTTCCTTAAGGTTAATTTGAGTTTATTCATAATCTTTTGGTATCTTTGAGCTCTTTAGTGGGTTTTCCTACTCGAATTGATGTTTGAAATGAGACCTTCATATTCATATGATACATTTTTCATATGTTAGATTGTCAGTGAAGCCATATTAGTTGCCTATCGTAATTGAAACTAAGGAAAAAAACCTTTTTCTTTTTGTTTTGCAGTATATTTCTCTGAATTAAGATAGTGGAGGCAGAGCCTCTTTGGTTTACTTTCTCCCATATTAGAGTAAATATATTTTGCTATGCTGGCACACTTGATGCACATGTGCAAAAATTTATCAGCAAATTTAGTAAAGTGATACTGCCTGCAGGCATCTGCTTGGTGCTAAGCCACCAAAACTTAAAAATACAGTAGAAAAAATAAAAATAAGCAATCTCCCCAGTTTTGCATGCTACCAACAAATAATTGAACTTTGCAAGCTTTGAATGATGACCCATGAAACATTTTATGCCTCATGAAGGTGCAGAGAAATTTTTCTGTAGCACTTTTGAATTTTAAGGTAATTGTTATAATACTTTGCTGTTTCAGAGTAATAAATGGAATTGTGGTCGTTTTGTGTTTTATCAAGACTTCAGACACTGAAAAATGAGTTAGAATACAAAATACTTCATTGAAATGAAGGAGTAGGGTGACAATGTGGAACGTTTGTTTTAAATACTGTTTTTTTAATTTATTCTGTGTTTTTTTGAAAAAACTACATGCATTAATCTCTTTCCATGGAGTTTTTGCTGTACTAGCTGTGAAGCTGCTTTTTTGGTGATACAATTTAAATAGAGAGTAAATACAAAATTTTGATACTGTACAAGGAACTTGAGATTGAGGTCATCGAATTTGCTCTTCTGAAATAATAGAGCATATTGCAAAGTGGTTTGCTTTAATGTAGGTTAGAGAAATTGGAAAAAAATTCAGCGGTCTTAGGAGAATTGAAGGGGTTAACTATTCAGCAGAAAGTTTTATGGACTGCTTCATAGAAGAGGGGTGGAAAAATGGCATTTGATACTGAACTAGGGTAAACTATCTTGTCAGATTTGAAGTTTAGTGAGAGAAATATTGCAGTACAGTCTTTGATAAACAGTGTAATTGTTTAGTTTTTTAATTTGAACAGTGTTTTTCCTTATGATTTCTTTAAAGAAGGTACAAGATCAGTAGTGACTTGTCACTGCTCAGATTAGTCTAGCACTGTAAACCATTGAAGAAATAACATAGGTGTACTTCCAGTGAGACATAGACTGAGTAACTTTTTTAATTGCTCTGCTACTGCCACAGAGAAAGTGAATAAAATTCATGGAGATGCTTGAATAAAATTTTTTAATTTAAGAGGTAAATGTACATTGGAGTTAACTATGTCAGGGTTTTTATCAACCATATGGTCACATTTATTTATAATACTGGTTTATATAAAGAAGATAACATTCTGTTAACATTCAGGTCCATTCTTTGAAGATTTATTGGTAGAAATTCTTGGTAAAAACCTGTAGAAGTCATGTGGTCTGGACAGATAATTTGCATTAATGTGTTGATTGAGTGATTGTGGAATAGTCTTGTTCATAGCTCTTCATAATTTCATTCAAAGCAGGAACAGAATTAGTTAAAGAAGCCTAAGTTGTTGCAGTGTTATTTCCTTCTAGTAATAATTTCAGAGTATTCTGAAGTATGTTGGGTGAAAACCAATTAGACAATTGCTAGTAAATTCTGAATCTTAGAGACATTGAACTTATATCCACAATATCCTGACAGTAAACAAAAACAATGATGGTAAAGGTAAAAATGCAGGTACATTCAAAAGCGGAGTGAACACTTTTCCAATATTTGATGTGGACTACTTTGCATTTGGTTTTGTTTAAAATAAGTAAAAATGCTGTTCTTAAACCAAATAATTTTAATACTTAGGTAAATCAAGTCGTTTTTTTCTTCTTAATGTATTTTATAATATCAGTATAAAACCAGAGATAGAAGGAAACTGATCCCCAGATATGTCTATAAATGAGCAATTTTCAAGGTTGTGAGTGCATGAAGGACAATTACTTAGCCAGAGCTATCTCACGGGAAAGCATCAACATAAAGTAGTGACTTAGGTTGCATAATTGAAAGGGTATTTTGTATGTGTGTTTCAGTTTTTTGTGGAGTGTTCTTTTGTTACATCAGAAATGCCTGCTTTTGGTATCTCAAGGCATTCCTTTCTCTTCCAGAAAATGCTGGGACAGAAGAGATGAGTACTCCCTTGAATAAGGCCTAAAACTGCCTGTTGAAAAACAATCCTGACCAGGCAATATACGAATGGCCCAAGGAAGCCAGCAAATTGATATTCAGGTTTTACATGACCTGCGACAGAAGTTTCCTGAGGTACCTGAAGGTGTTGTATCCAGATGCATGTTACAGGTCAGTGCTCTGTTCATGGCTGTACAAGCAAGCAGCATTGTAATTTAAACTTTCTGTATGGGTGTCCCCTTTGAAAGCAGATGCTTTTCTTTTTGTTTTTCTCCATAAATGAGACAAATATACGCAGCCAATTTCTTTATATTGCACAGCAAGCAAAGTGTTATATTGGCCTTTCTTTTTCCATGCCTAATCGGGGTGGTCCAAAGTAAATCAGCCTGTAAATCAATAATCACTGTGTGCATGGAGACTACTGTCTCACCAATCAGTATGCTGATGCCTTTTGGCCATCTCAAGAGCCAAGACTAACTGTGGCAAAAGGAGGGATGCAAAGCCAACTTGAGTCCAGCAGCGGCAATTTAAGGCAATACTACAAAGTGTGGCATTTTAAAATTTTGTTTTAATTATTGAGTGTTGGAGCATGTCCAGAAGCAACTTTGCTACCTGGTCTCCATCAGACTTAAAGGTGGGCCTTTGCCTGCATACAGGTTGGCCCTGATGCTTTCCATTCCCAGCTCCCTTGGCCTGCAGAGCCAACACTGGTGGCCTTAGATACCCTCTGCAGCAGGGAGCCTGGAGTGCAGTGTGGGCACAGCCAGGTGCTCCGAGTCGGGCTTTCTCAGGCAGGACAAGGTGCTTGTAGCCTCACCTCCACCATGTTAGGCCTGAATGGGGGTGAGGCGCTGGTGTGCATCTGCCCAGAGCCTTGGCTGCCAGATGGGCTTCATTTTTTTGCTGTACCTTTGGCACCTATGTAGTTAATGAATGGATTTCTGTTGGGCTTGATAGTAACAAAGCATTTTTGACCAGTGCTGTAGTTAGTGCTAAAGCTGCATATTCTCGACTTCTGTGTGCAGCTGTCTGTAATGCTGCCACTATCAGAACACATACCATATTTTGTATCAGCTTCTTGTTCTGTAACATCATGTTAACTACTTCAGAGGATAAATTAATTTGTCTCTCCAAAGCCCGATAGGGACACCTAAATGCCTGGAGATAACAAATGCTGGTAGACTTACTTAATTATGTTGCTTAAACATGTTTGCTTTGCGCTTTCCATTGATTCAAAATATCCATACTCATTGATTTTCTTTCTCATTCTAAGATATTCAACATTTTATTTACTCTGGTTAATAGAGAATTATCCAAATAGTCATACTGATCATCAGTATACACTGATAGGAAAAATGATGGGTTGTGGCTTCCCAGAAGTTAACTGTCTCTAGACTATGTCTAGGACATCTGTGGTTATGATTCAACATTCTTTATGTCATAATTGTTTGTATTGATATTTATCTGTATTTTTTAATATGAAATACATTTTTTCTATACTTATGTATATGCACTCACACATAAATCCAAATAAAGTGTCGTAATGTTGGGAAGAGTGTCTGTGACAATTTAACGTTTATATTGCCAAGACTTTATCATGACTCTCCAATCTTTCTAGAGTGAGAAGTTGTGAAAAGTGTGTTTCATGAACAGAATTGGTTTTGATTTGCAAGAAGACAAAATTCTGTCTGGGGCTTGTGAGGTTTCAAGCTTTCTCTGGTCCCTTCTTTTTCAATATTTAGCTGAAAAGGAAGCTGAACCAGAGTATAAATTGCATGTACTTGTTCTCAGGATTGTACACTATTTTTATGTTAGTGCTCTGTGGGACTTTATACTACAAGTACAGTTTTGTTCTTCAAACATGAGAACTGCTTGTTCAGCAGGGTCTGTGGACTTGATGGAGTGAATGCATCAGTAATCATCTTTTGAACGTAATTCTTGATAAATTTAAAAACTAATGCTTGTCTTTAAGAGACTTGATGTTCTTCATAACATTGAATACAGTGAATTTCTTTTTATTAAAAGAGCCTTATAACTGTGAAGAAAAGATACATATTATGACAGATTTATGGGGAAAAGATTAGATTTTGAGGAAGTGTTTTAAGTCAGCTTTCATAAGAGGATCTGTCAAAAACAGTCTAGAGTAATTAATGTCCCATGCATGCAGTATTGTTAAACTAAACTATCACACTGGAAAGCTACCTTTTTTTTTGAACTGAGAGCTAAAGACTCACCAAGAAAATCCTGTCATATTGGTGGTTCTTTGAAGTTTCATGAGCTCAGGTTTCGCTGATGCAATTTCTAGCTTTGCTAGTCTTTTTGGCTCGGGGTTTGTTTGTTTGGGTTTCGGTTTTTTTTGGGGTTGTTATAAAAGCTGCCTAACATGATTTCTTTAAACCAACGAATTTTGTACTTGGACTGATGGGAAAGATTGAAAAGGAGAATTTGAGAATAGTTGTTAATATGTTTTCAATGCTGCTGGAACAGTGTCTGAATCCTGAGTTCTGCCACCTTGTTGTTGAACATAGTGGAAGGAATTTCCAATAAAGACAGTAAGTGTAGTTTAGGTCAAAGATGAGTACTTGAGGACATTTGATGTAAGAAATGCCTTGCCCCCACTGTACCTTATGTGCAGGCATTATATGTCAGGATGAAGTTAATTTTTAAGCTAAGAATTGTAAGATACTCCAGGTGAGAATCTGAAAGAATATAAGCAATTATACAGTTTATAGTATTATTGATGAGGCTTTTATAACAAGGAAAGTTTCTTTGGATCACTGTGAATTGTGCAGAGAAAATGTACAGATACTTGAGTCATCTTCCATGAATTCTTTGTAGCCAATCACTTACAGCTGTTTGTAAAGAAAGGTTTATAGCATTATATGCTTATAATGAAAAACTTAAGGATAAAGAGAATATGCAAATACCTCGAGGTAAATAGCCCTCTAAACAATATATAGCATACTAGAAACAAAAGACAACCAAGGAGCTAATAGGAGGAAACTTAGGAGAAAACTGCTTAATCTAGGGAGTAAAATGTCTTGGGCTGACAGCACTGAATATTCCTAAAAAGTTTTGTATCCCTCTGTTCTTCCCAACAATCCTCCTGCATTCAGCTCTCCCATTCTCCTCATTTAAAGGAGTCACTGCAGTGTCCACAGTCTGTGGACATTTTTCCCTGTTGTTCTATTTTTTGTGTCCGGAGCATTCTATACCTGCTCCTCAAGTCTGCGTCCTCTCCTTGCTTCCTCATTTCCCTCCAACATTCTTATTCTTTCTTTTTTTTTCTTTCTCTTTCAGGGTGCCAACATTTTAAACTCAATTGGGACATGGGCAGAGATAAGATGAGGGGTATTGTTTTGCTGGAATATGCTCAGTTCTGCCATCAACCGGTTCTCTGATCTGTAAAGAGCTAGAAGCGGTTGAAACTCTGCCTCTGCCAGCCAGAAGATGCCAGGGGTTCCATGTTCCCCCGTTTCCCCTTTGAGTTCTCCAATTTTCTCATTGAACGTCACTGAAATTTTGGAATTGATTGGATGCGGTCTTTAAAAAGAAAAAAAAATTGTCCAAAGAAATGCAGTCAAGCTGAATGTAAGGGCCTTGCAAGCTTGGCCTGTTCCTTTTTGGTTTGGTATTTTTGGCCTTTCTGTTAATAATTTTAATTCACTTCATGCAAAATCTGCCTTTGAGATCTTTCAAGCTTGTTTTTCTGTGGCATCCTATCTTTTTCCCTTTTCTGGCTCCCTTTCCTCCTTTGCAACAAATACCAGGCTATTGTTCTTATCTTCTCTTACCCACTGTTCTGTCCGTGTGTTTCCTTTCTTCACTACTAACTTCCTTTGATTACTTTGTTCTCTGATGCTTATTCCAAACTAGAGCCAATATACGTATCATCAATTTGATCCATTTTCATATCTCTGAATACATTTTTGCAGCAATCTTTATATAGAGCTGACTTGTTAGATAGCCTTTAGGAAATCTTGTCATTTTAAAAAGTTTTGTGGCTGGGATTTTTTTATTTTTCTTTTTTTTTTACTTTAATTTGGAAGAATTCAGAACTGTATCTTGTCTGTATGAACACATAGTTTTGGTTTGGTGAAGTTTAGCCTTGTCATCCCTCTCCCACTTCTTTTTTTTTTTTTTTTTATATCTGTAAGGTAGAGACAGTCTTGGTATGTCTGCACAACACTGTCACCTTCATCGTGGTTGAAGAATGAGAAATGTCTGCTAGTTTTAACAAAAATGACATAATAGAAAGCATGTAGCATGGATCAGTTTATCTGGTTGTGTTACTCTTTAACTAACTGATGATGTTGCTACTTGGCAGATGCAATTTTTTTCCTTGATCACGTGCATTTTTTTTCTAGTAACTGTTTCTATGTGCTGGATGGATTTGCCACATATGTAGTGTTAATAATGTGGGTCTGAACAGGTGCTCTTCTGGCTGAAAGTATTAACCTTTATTTCTTGGGGGGTGGGAGGTTCTGTGTGAAAGGTGGTGAAGACGGAGCACAGTATGAAGAAATTAGGTCACTGATGCATGTTTACTCTTTCTAAAAAAACCTTATGTAGGAAACTGAATTGGGAATATTAGAGTAAAATATTATTAAACATGTGGAAAAGGAGAAGAGAGATTAGCAGTTTGCTTCTGAAATGTTCTTAAAAAAGAATTAGCTAGGCTGTGGTTTCTGTTCTAAGTCATCCTATTACAGGCTTTAAAAGGCACAAATATTAGTATATAAAAGCTTTGCAACCAGTGGTTTAAAATGAAAACACAAATGTCCTCTGGGTTTTCGATTAATAGTTTTATCTTACAAAAGAGTAATTCTGTTGTATTTGTATAAACTGAATTTTTACATTTCTTCTGAAATCATGTGCAGTTCCTTGGATCAGCATGTTTCTTCTCTTCATAAGATTCACTTTCTGTTTTCAACAGGAGGTAATGCATAACTGGTATTGAAGTGTTGGGGAAGACATTTAAAATAAACATGTGTTTTTATTTCTATTTTTAAGTTATTAATCAATACTATGCAGATGCTGTGAATCCATTCCTGCTGTCATTTTCTTCCCTAAAGCCAGAGATTTGGTTTCTGCTGAAGATGGTTCTGAAACTGAGAAGGAATAGGGAAAGTATTCATCCAAGATGTATCATACTGTATAAAGCTAGCTTGCCAAGGTGCAGCATCTCCTTGTCACTGCTTCAGAGGCAATGCAGACCTCTGCCCTTGGTGCCACTGGCTGAGTCACTGTTCCCAGAGCAGTGAGCTTCACATGCAAGCCCTTTGTGTGTGTAGAGCAGCTATGCTAGCCAGCCACCTAAAGCTTTCTATCTGATGCTATATTGTTAATTTTTCAGTTATGATTGGATGTATTCATACATAACTGTGACAGTATTTTATCAGTAATGTCAAACTTTCATCTGTCTTTTTTAGAATAACAATAATTTGGATGCCTGTTGTGCAGTTCTCTCTCAGGAGAGCACAAAGTATCTCTACGGTGAAGGAGACCTAAGTTTTTCGGATGATTCTGGGATTCCTGGACTACGAAATCACATGACATCTCTTAATTTGGATTTGCAGTCACAGAACGTCTATCACCATGGAAGAGAAGGAAGTAGAATGAATGGAAGTAGGACTCTAGCTCACAGTGTTAGTGATGGACACCTTCAAACCAGTCAGTCCAACAATGAACTGTTTCAGCAGGAACCACAGACAGCACCTGCACAGGTTCCACAAGGATTTAATGTCTTTGGGATGGCTAATACAGTTAGTGCTTCTAATCCAGGGCAGCATCTTGGATTTCACCTAGGCAGCAAAGGAGTATCTAACTTGTCTCAACAAACACCCAGATTCAACCCCATTATGGTAACTTTAGCCCCAAACATCCAGCCTGGTCGCAATACCCCAACGTCTTTGCACATACATGGTGTACCTCCTCCTGTACTTAACAGTCCCCAGGGAAATTCTATCTATATTAGGCCTTACATCACAGCTCCTAGTGGTACCACTCGACAGACACAGCAGCAGCCAGGCTGGGCATCTCAGTTTAATCCCATGCACCCTCAGCAAGTCTACCAGCCTTCGCAGCCAAGTCCCTGGACTACTATTCCTACATCCAGTACTACGCCACATACCTCATCGCAACACTCAACACAGCCAAACCAGCAAGGCCACCAGACTTCTCATGTGTACATGCCTATCAGTTCTCCTACTACTCCACAAGCACCTATGATTCATTCATCTGGTAGCTCACAATCTTCTGCTCATAGCCAATACAACATTCAGAATATATCCACAGGACCTCGCAAAAATCAAATTGAAATCAAACTTGAACCGCCACAAAGAAACAGTTCTTCTAAATTGCGTTCAACTGGCCCTCGCACCTCCACTGTTCCCTCTTCCCTCAACAGCCAGACATTAAGTAGAAGTCAACCCACTGTTTACATATCGGCCAGTCCTCCAAATACTGATGAAGTGATCACACGTGGTCAGCCCAAGGTCTACATTTCAGCAAATGCCACGACAGGAGATGATCAACTTGTGCGGAACCAGCCCACGCTTTTCATATCAACAAATCCTGGAGTATCTACTACTGCTAGGAATATGTCTGGTCAAGTAAGCATGGGTCCTGCATTTATTCATCACCATCCACCCAAGAGTCGAGCAGTGGGCAACAGCACCGCTGCAACTTCTCCTCGAGTGGTTGTTACGCAGCCTAACACAAAATATACTTTTAAAATTACAGTTTCTCCAAATAAGCCCCCTGCAGTTTCCCCAGGGGTAGTGTCCCCAACTTTTGAACCTACAAACCTTCTAAACCTTCCTGATCACTATGTTGAACCAGAGGGTATCCAGCATCTTACTGACCCTGTTTTAGCACATGTGGATAGGATCAGTGATGCACGGAAATTGAGTATGGGATCTGATGATGCTGCCTACACGCAAGGTAATATTCTTAATATAAATTGTAGAGGTTTTGACCAGGTTGTCAATTCAGTGTGTAGATTGCAGAACAGTTAGTAACCTTTGTGATGTTAATACAGTATCTTTAATTTTAGCATTTGTGAGTGTTTCCTAAATAAATAAAAGTGTTTTATAAGCAAATAATAGATTTCTTTTTATGGTAAAGACATGTAACTGAATACTTGGAGATACTCTTCTGTTTGTCTTAAGTAGATATGTTATCAGTTTAATGAAGTGGAGTCATACCATCTTTATTTTTATGTTGTTGTGAAAGAAACATCTACGTTTGTTTGACCTGTCCTAGTGATTTAAAGCTACAATTCCATTGTCGGATTTTTGAATCAGTTGAGGTAGTGTTTACATTGGCTAATGTTCCTTTTTCTTTACTTTCTTTCTTTTTTTTTTTTTTTTGCAAGTGTTATTTAAGAAAGAAAAGTAAACTTCAAAAGCAATTAATGGGACGAAGTATTGGCCTGGCCTCCATGTTTCCTACTGTGTGTCTGATAATAAAATGCTTAAAGTCTTGACACGCACTTCTGTTACATTTTAAAATGTGAGAAGAAACACCAAACCAAAGGAATCTGTTTTAAGGGATCAGTGGTATCGGAGGGGTAAAACTTAGAATATGTGATACGTATCTGTTAATGTTTTTCTTCTGTTTTCATGGGTTTGCATGCTTTTATTATCAACTTGATGGTTTATTAACCCTCCTGTAAGCTTTTTACATAAAAATGTTGAATGAGACTTAGGATGTTTAAGCAGTATTCACAATAGGTTGTCAAAATAATTTGTCTTTGACCTCACTGGTCCTCTCTGGACTTTGCAAACAATTCATAATTAAAAAAACTGGCTTCTTCCATGACCAATGTAAACATTCTTCAGATTAATTTAGCCATTTTATTTTGTGTAAGTAAGTACAGTGATCAGGACACTGGAAGCCAGATCTGCATCTGGAGTACTGTGTTAATGAAGTAAATCAAAAAGTGATTCTAGCTTGTGCACTACTTCTTTGGTGAGGAATAGTCAATCCTAACTCAAAAGTTTCTAAAGGTTATGTGTCAAACCCAAAAAGCTAATCATCCTTATGTTCTCTTACATTCAGCGCATAAAGAATTTCAGAAAATTCATCTGTAGGTAAGCAAAAAAATTGCCCCCCAGATCATAGTTTCTTTTCTTACTTTGGAGGGAGACTTACGTGTCTGTTTTAGTCTTAGTCCTGGAAAACTTTATATACCAGAAATTAAGCAATTGAAATCTTGTCCTTAGGTTCTAAACACTCTTCTAGATCATGAACTTGCTTCCCAAGCAAGTTGAGTACTTCTTAGGGAGTTGCAAAACTGCACTTTGGATATTTTTTGGGGACTTATCCCTTCTGTTTTTCCTTTTTGAGGGCACTGACTTCTACCAGTCTACCTCTTTATCTCTTGTACCCTTGGTAGTGATGGGCCACTGTAATCTCCTGCACAATCTCTACAAGCTGCAGGTACCAGCATTCAGTTTGTTGAGGTGAGGCAAGCTTGATACACAATCTAGAGTTCCAGAAGCATTGACCTCATACCTGCTGTGGGGCCCAGTTCTTCCTGAAGCCAAGCTGCAGCTTTTAGATGATGTGTAGATGTATGATGTGGGCTGGTACAACTTTAGGGACCTCAGGAAATCACCATCCTTCTGTGTCCTTCACTACAAAGTGCGCTTATACTTCTGAAGTTCTTCACATGTAGAGATGTTTTGCATTTCCTGCATGTGTGCTCCATTTCTGCTGCAATAAGTGCAGTGTTTCTTTCATTTTTGTTATTAATTAATATTTGGAAAGTTGAGAAGTCTGTGATAGATTTATTTGTATGATATTGATATCTGAAGTCCTAACTGTTGCTTTTAAACATGTTTCTTACACTTAGTAATGGTTTTTTTCTCTTACATACAAAAAGGGATTTGAGTTACTTGATGTTTTCTGTGTTCTAAACTGCTTAGGATTTAGCCAGACTGCCAGAATCCTTCCATGCAAGGTGCTTGTTTCATTTTAATTTTAGCCAGAGAAGATGAGTAGTTTCTCTGGCCGTGATTAGAGAAAAATGTTTTTTCATCAGCCTTTCCATTTTTGCCAGAATGCTCCTTATCTTCACAGGGGGAACTGAAACTGACTTGGGGGAAAAGAAACCTTGGCATGGAAAATGGAGCTGCTTTGATGTCAAATGAAATTTCCTTTGCTCTTTTTATTTATTTTACATTTATATGCATGGTCCAACCCAGGAGAACAGAAGATGTGTTGGACCTCTCTGTAGGGGCTGCTGCTTGCCATCAAACAAGCTTTACTTAATTACAGTGTGTGTAGGCACCTCAGTCTCCTTCCATATTTTAGGTTTCCCTCCCAAGAAAGTCACAGCAGGTAGTAGAAGGCTCTGTCTTATTTGCTGCCAAACCTGGCGGTTATATAATGTGTAAAAGAGTGAGTACTGCTCAGATAAAATCAATGTCATTTCCCTGGAATGCTTGGTTGTATCTCTAGCACTGACTCTGTGATCTTAAGAAACTCACTGTCACCAGATTTTTCAGAACTGGTTGCTGTGGGATGTTTCTCATTTTCTAGGATTCTAGTTTGTGATACTGAGGACTCACTTGTGGGAATGTTGGGTGCATGTGTCCACTGTTGAAGTCAGTAAGAATTCATGATACTGTGAGATGAGTAATACTACGTGCATGCTCAGAAGGACAGCCGAAAGAGGCTGCATTTTTATGCTCCTCTGTTCAGTAATCACTTCTGTCAGTGTGCAGAAGTATTCTCATTACATTAGAGATTACAATTTATAATTAGTTCTATTAATATGAAGTAGTTAAGTGAGATTTCAATATATAAGTTATGTTAGCATAAAGTCTCTTATGGATGAAGAATTGGAATCCTGTTAGAAATTGGAAATTCTGTACTCAGATACAATTTTGTGATGTATGCTCTGTATGCATGTCACGTGATGAGTAGTGAGGCTGAACAGTTACTTAATAGTTGCTCATTCTGCATATAGCTTTCCATCTGTATAATGGGAAGGCATCCCATCAAGAAAATATGTAATTGTGTAATAAAAGCACTAGGTTTTCTTACTAGGGAACTTAAGTCCTTTGGTTAAATATTATATGGCTTTGACTGTCTGATGTTTTTATATTATTTTCTTTAACTTGAAAGAGGATGGTGTGCAGAGGTGAGCGAATCATTGGTACCAATCATAGTTACATATGTGGAGCATGTTTGCTTAGCAATTCTTGCTGCTGTGTTTTTGACGTAAATAAATTAATTGATAAACTGGATCAGTAAATTGACATTTTGCACAGCTCTTGCTTTGGTTTCTTGGAGCTTTTTAAAACTTTAAAAAATAAATAAAGCTGCAAGAAACAAATTTATTTAATACTTAGCCAGTCCTTGTAGATGGTTAAGAAAAAGGACTTGAATGAGATACAGCTGGTGGCCCATGCTCTAAGGGGCTCTGAGCCCATTCCATCATGTTCTCTAAGAAAAAATACCACCTTATATTTGGCTCTGTATATCAGGCCTCACTCTTCAGTGATGCTCTTTTTAAAAAATTAAGTGAAGAGAGTATTGAAAAGAAAGAACAAAACAAACATTTGTATCTATTGAAGTTGTATATCAGATGACTGAATTTTGTGCAGCTTCAAATACAGGTTTCGAAAACATGCACAGGCATAAGTGTGTTTTGAGACTCTCATGAACCTCCTGCCACAATGTAATTGCATTGCCAGAAATCCCCTCCATATCTGGCAAACTAAGATATTTAAGAAATACACAGGTCTATAGGACAGGGCAAAATGGTTGTATTCCTAGATTAGAATTTCTCTTAGAAACACTTAAAAGACACTCTAACTTTAAAATTCACATTCATGGAGTCTTTGAGAAAACAATTATGCATACATTTACAAACTTAAAGGTATTTTACTACCTGACTGAGAAGGTCTCTGGGAGAGGAAGAGTGAACTTTTGTCCTCCAGACTTTTATGCTCCTCCCTGTAATTATAATGATACATAACCTTTATGTGAAAAATCTGCACTTCGGATGTCAGAGGAAACAGTGGCATCTGACAGAGCATTGAAGTGTACTGCACTCTGCTGAATGCAAATGTGCAGAAGTGTAAAAAGCTAAATGTGCCAAATATCCTGTTTGCGCTTAATTAAGAAGTTGAANCCACTTTCCATTCATAAATACCTCACTGAAATACAGGAAGAGTTTTGTCTTCCCCCCCACTATTGTTTTCCTGCAGCTGCCAAATTGATATTTAAGCAAAATTACCAAATTATTTATGAAAGTCTCAGTTTAAACCAATATCTTTCAAGTTCCTTATCCAAGTTACTTTTAATAGTAGAAGGATAGCATAATGGTATCAAGTGATTCTTCTTTAATCACAACGGTAATTTTTAATGTGCATTTTTAAAACCTGTTGGGATTTGAAATTCTCAGATGGTAGTCACAAAGTTCCTTGGAGAATAAATTGCATAACTTTCCAGACATGCCATGAAAATGAAAAGCATGTAATAGTGCTGTGGGCATCCATCAGTGCCTTCTCCTTGTGCAGTTCCATAATGTCAGCTGAATTTCTAAACTTCACAAGTGAGAGAACATCAAAATGAGAAATCGTGGGGTTTTTTCCTTTGCAAGAGTAGCTTAAAAAAGGAGATGAGGGATGCACAGGCAAAGTCTTGGTCAGAGTTGAACTCTTGAGACTGTGCCATGCTGTGCAACCTGATATTCTGGTAACAATGCTCTTCACTTACCACATCCAGCTGCACTAGCTACTTGCCAGCAGCCTGCATCCACAGTTTGACAGGTCTAAAGAGTTCCGAGTCTGGGCAGTGGAGCATGGCTGTGTTGCCTCAGCAGTCTTACCAAGGTAATGAAAACAGAAGAAACTGTTTAAAAGTGGAAATAAAATATAGAAAGAAAAAGGGCTTGTACACTCCCTGCAGGAGTAGAGGCAAAGTAGTCTTTGATTTCCTTTCTTTAAACTTGCAGCTACATTTGCTGTTTGTAAAAGGCAGATTTTGAAGAGGAGAGACTCTCTGTTGAGATTACTTACCTGCTAATTCCCAGTCTTTGACAAAAATCTTTATCTTGAGATTTCAGTTATTACGATTTTATTTTACATATGAGCACAGCTACAATTTTTAGTGCAATTTTTTTGGTCACTACTGTGACCCAAAATAAAGTTAAGTTTATGAAAACTTCTTTGGTTTGAAAAAAACGAATAAGAAGATAGGTGTCTTATCAGTATCTTGTGA
>VZTT01068837.1:3693-19516 GCA_013400855.1 Buphagus erythrorhynchus
TGAAGTTCCATGTGCTGGATGAAGCCCTTAACTTTGAAAAAGCAACCCACCTATAGGCTGAAGATTTTCCTCTTTCTTAGAGCAATCATTAGCAAAGAATTTTAAATTCTAATAATTGAAAGATATGAAGCTGAACCTTGCCAAAACTCAAAGGACTCAATCCTTAAGTTCTTTCACACTTCATAGTTCATTTACTTTTGGCAAATTTCAATCTTAGTGTTACACTCAGCCATAGATTGCTGAGCAGGTTAATGCTTAGACACAGCACACCAACATTTAAATATTCAAGAGCAACTACAGCCTATGCAAATACCAGCCAAAATACAAAAGCCCTAAATCTACATCACTATGAAATATATTAATGCTACATTTCAACTGACATAAAAAAAGGGGGAGCTTAACACTTTTACGAGCAACATCCAAAACCAAGAGATAAAGGAATTCTTTCTCAAGTTCCCCCTTGGCTCAACAGGTACACAAATATACCACTTAGAAGTGGAAAGAGTTAAAGATTTATGACCATGGTTCAAAATAAAAGTACAGAAAAATACAACATGAAAAGGTAAAGAACATATTTTCAGTAGAATTCTGTGGAATTTTGAATTAAAGAAGTTTCTAGAGTCATGTAGGTTTACTGAACTCAGCTCTGATCATCCAAAGTAATAGGACAGGCACAGAATAACCCATCTGCAGGCAAAGTCTGAGCCAGAGAAATTAAGCTGTAATGTATCATGTTCATTTTCAAAGACTTTGCTAAAATTTAAGTACCTGTAGAAAGCAGCAACAGCTTGGATAGCAATACACAGAACAAGACCAAACACTAGCAGTAGGCACCAAGTGCCACACGCTTGGTGGCAGTGTGCTACAGCCAGAAGCATTCCATGAGAGCAGGCCTGGCACTGCTAATGTACAGCTCAGATAATCACAGAAGGATTGTCTGTCTTTGACTATTTCAGAGCACACTCAAGGGTTCTTCAGACAACCTTGGTATCATGATAGGTCAAAAGGTACTGGCACAGCCAGACTGCAGCTAAAGAAGATACCAGGACAAAAAAGGTCCAGTGTCAAAAATGGAATAATCCAGTTTCTCACCTAAAGGTTGGGTGGAGATTGAGAGCAGGCTTGGGGAGAAAGACTTGGGGGTGATGGCTGATGCAAAAGTCAACATAAGCCAGCTGTGTGCACTTGGAGGCCAGAAAGCCAAACATAATCCTGGGCTGCATCAAAATGAGTATGGCCAGCAGGGCAGAGGTGATTCTGCCCCTCTGCTCTTGGGAGATCCCACCTGAGACACTGCATTCAGCTCTCAACATAAAAAAGGACAGGGACCTGCTGGCACAAGTCCAGACAAGGGCCACAAAGATGATTAGGCAGCTGGAGCACCTCTNAGGCCTTGAGCAACCTGGTCTAGTGAGAGGTGTCCCTGCCTACAGCAGGAGGGGTTGGAATGAGATGATCTTTAAGATCCATTCCAACCACTTAACACTCTACAATTCCACAATCAGAACAAAACAGTGTTGATGGCAGTAGATATTAAAATCTCAAGTCACTGCCACTGCTTCTTAAGCTTGTGATGCTGATGTGCTTTTCCACCTTGTTTAGGTGAAACATTTGGGAAAACAGCAAACAATTCTACTGAAAAGCACATTTATTCTCCCACCCAAGGTAGTATCAGAGTACCTATCAGGATTGCTTTACTTGCAACAGCTAAAAAATAAACCAGAAGCACTCTACAAAGGCATGAGATGAGAGGATTTTCTTTAACAGAAGCTAAAACCAAGTAAAGACAAAATATATAGTACTGGATAAACTGACAGCCATGAACAGAGAAGGTAAGTGTAGAACACCAGGGAAACGTCAAACAAAAAATGAGCAATGAGAGTAAGTTATGAGCAGCAAATAAGCATGCCAAACACATAAGAGCCAAATAAGTAGCCAATGATTAACCATCTCTAAAAATTACAGACAATTAACACTGTTGGTTTCTAGGTCCAACCAGCTAAAAGCAATTTCATTGCTAAGAGTATAGATGTAGTTCATAAATGTAGTTTCATATAAATAATTGATATTATATGCTGCTCTGGACAAGGAAGTATTATCTTATAAAAATGATTAAGAACAAGCCAGTAACTGAAAGTAATTTCCAAATGAGGAATCATCATTTAGGGAGATGCTTATAGTGAAGTTCCAGTGGGATTGATGTTATATCAAATTTAGGTGGGAACATTTTTTAGCAGGGTTTTGGAGTGGCTTGTTCATCTTTTAAAAATAAATTTTTATTAGGCATGTCAGGAAACATAACTGATGATATTTGCCAATTAAAAACTATGTATCAGAAAACAAGAAGAGCAGATCTGAGCTACCTAGTGAGATACTTAGATTCTGTAGTGCTGGATACTAAAGCAGAAGTTATTTTAATACAGCTGTAGAGTGCATTTTAATAGTGAAACAAGACAGATTATTTTCCCAGGAAGGTCCCTAGAGGCTGTAATAGTGAAACAACTGAAGATAATTCAGTGAGACACCACAACTAGAACTGCTTATACTATTAATGCATTAACAAGCTACTTTGCTGACAGCACCTTTGGTTTTCCTTTCTGCAATACATCACAAAATACTGAACTTAGCTCTTGCACACATCTTAGAAGTATCCACCTTTCAAACCATGTTCTAAAGATCAAGAGAAAATAGGTCCAAGTGATTAAGGAGGTAGGAAATAACCTTTCTGAACTTCAACTCTCCCACAATGAGATAACAGATGTGACTTAATCACTATCCTGGAAAAGAATTTCCACAAACTAGGATCCAGAAGACTATATTACAGAGTTTTTGCTTTGAGGAAAAGCAATTAATCTTTGAATAAGAATGCCATCTTGCAATGTATCTTTAAACCTTTCTGGAAGAGATTCCTTACTCCACTTACACAAAAACTCCTTCCCTCTTCAAGATACTAAAGATTCACAAGGTCATTATTCACTCCTGTTTCTCAACTGGAGATTCAACAGATTACTTCCACAGTATGCTTTTAGTAACAATGATGCAGCAAGATCCATGAAAATGACAGTGTAGAGAAGTAGACATTTATCATACTGAAAGATGACACCATATGCCAAAACATCAAATAGGGGGAGAACATAGAAGAAAAAGATTAGCTATGTTCACTGGAAGATCACCTGCTCAGCTCTAATTTTTAGATTGCTGCATTGTTTAAATACAGCTCTTCATCAAAATATTTGTTGTAATATTTCAAGTGACAGAAGAACCCCTTATGAAAAAATTCTAATTATAACCCTTTCCTAAATTATGTCTGAACACATTTGCAACCACACTGCTCGAATTTGGACTGAATAAAGCAATAAATGACCACAACCAAAACTCATTTTCAAAGCGTGGAACTAGAGAATGATGTTCTGAGACATTCTTCCTATCCTAAGACAGATAATTTAATCAAACTGTGATGATTTTTTCCAGTAAGAGAAAGTCTACTAAAATAAAGGACAAAAAAGATCTCATGTTATTCCCTCTTGTATCTTACATAGAGAACCAAGAAAAAAAATCGTGTGTTAACATCTGAATCAAATAGCACAAAACAATCATGTTTATTAGCATATACAAAAAATGCAAGCACTGTGGAGACACTGACTAACCAAAGCTACCTACCATCATCCAACCAGAAGGAAAACATTCACACTCAAAATGATAATTTGTTGCAGAAAACACTAATGAAACAAGGTATTCTTATCTTAATTCAAAAACAGAATGATGAGTTCTCATACTGAAAATTTATACTTACGCTTTCAACTCAGCAAATCTCACAAGGATGCGAGCATAGCTCTCATCTTGACTATACTTTTCTGCAGGTAATGCAGTAACTGCTTGACTGTAACGACCAATGAGTCTATTGAGTAGGCTAACATCCATCTGAGGAACACCCTTTTTCTCTAGTTTAAACAAAAAACATAGCCAATCTTCTGGATTATTTGTTGTCATCATTATTTGATTGACAGTACCAGAGTTATCTGACAGAAAAACAAAAAAGGAGATTGATTAAAACAGCAGCAAATATGTATAGAAGAAAACACTTTTTCTAACTTTTGTGCAACACAGTTACTGACAATTTTTTTAACAAGATTAAAGCAACAGAGCTAAGAAATAAGGAGAGATGAAATTAATTTTGTGGTCATTAATATTGAAGAAACACTAAACTTGAAATCCTTTCAGTCAATGTTCTTTCACTCAGTCTAGGTTAAGATCTTTCGCATAAGTGACAGTAGAATAACAAAACCAAATACCTGTTGTATCAGCTGAGATTTTAGTACAGTTAAATTCATCTGTGATATTCTCTTCATTTCTGTATTTATTTTTCAAGTTTCTAACTCTATTCATGATGGATGTAATCTGCGACAATCCTCTTTCACTTAGGTCTGTCTCCTCCATCTGCAGGCAGAAGGTTAAAAAACAAAGTTACTGAAGAACTCTGTTGTAATTCACTTTGATTGGAATCCCTATGGGAAAACCTCTCATGTATAATTTGGAGCTTGAGACTCAACCACATTATGCAACAAATACCCTATTAAGCCTTTGTCAATGTAGTTATACAAGTAAACTTCATCACAGAAGTCCATTTGGACAAATAAAAAGAATTGGTACTTAACTGATCCACCCAAACCCTAATCCATGCTTCACAGTAGCCCCTTCCAATAAGGTATATTCAGCATTTGAATAAAAAGGGGAGTAGGATGTGCTGCCTGAAGTAGCTTCCAATCTATTGCATTAAATCACATTCTGTACTCATAATTAGGCTGGCTTTAGTTTAGCACACAGTGTTAATCCAAGCTCCTTGCCAGAGGTTATGGCAATTAGTTCTCACAGTGGGCTGAGCAGAAAAGAATTCACAGTCTCCTCTGTTCAAAGGACAAAGACAAGTGACACCTACTTTTATGTTTCTGAAAGGAGGTTTAGAGACTCTAAAGACTTCTTATAAGAAAACACCAAATTCTCAACATTCTGACAGTTTATCATCACCTGAGATAATACGTGTATATAGCTGAGAGATAAGAATCTATGCAATCTGAGCAGAGCAAGACTACTAAAATAAACTCAAAAAAACCCTAATGATTTCTTCCTTTTCAATAAACAGCTTTTCACACATCAATGTTCCACGCGCCTAATGAACATGAGAATTCTAGTAAAAACTGTGGTGAATTTAGTGCATATTCAGGGGATTTGACGTCCTAATTTCTGTGAAGCTGGGCCCAGAAAGAGGGAAAGTAACACACTTCAGACAGATTAAAGAGGTTCAAAGAAAGACTAAGTTTAGTTTTACAGCAAAATATTGGTCTTTGTTCCTCTTGTACTTGTGTATAACAAATCAACAAGAAGTTGCTAGAGGGCTAGAAACTTTAGATCTACTTTTAGGTGAATTATTGCTAGAGAAGGAATTGAGTGGAATGAAGTTCATCTACCTTTAACCCCACTATCTAAAAAATACACCAGGCACCACTCTCAGGAAGTCTCACAAATAATTTTTAGAGCATTATTCACCAGAAGCTGGCATGTCTTTAAAAGCACCAGGCTCCCAGCCTTCCCCAAGCAAAGACCATAAATCAGAAGGATTATCATGCTTATAAGAGCTTGCTTATAAGGCAAAAGTAGGCATATTTCATGTTCATGCTGAACTAGATATGGCCCACCAAGAATACCAAGCCTGCTCTTGTCTATATAGAAGTGTTGTTTTGTAGGTTCAAAATAGTTTTGCTGTGTAAATTCCAAGACTTAGTTCAGCAAAAGCACTATCTACATCACCACTATGAAGAGGCCTTTGCACCCAAAGGGTCTGGAGAAACACTCTAATAGCTTCAAGGAAGACCTATAATGAAAAAAGCCCAAAATCCTATGAAAGCTAAAGACTAAATGAGCAGCATATGAAATACAATTTTTGTTTCACTGAACAGAGAGAAATAAAGGAACCTCACCCTCTTACATATATTAAAAATGTACACTGAATAAATTTTAATTTCAATGCTTGTTTGGAACTTGATTTAACATCTATTTCTCCCTCTGAGCCAATTTAGGCTGTTCTGAGAGTGGGTCTGTAAACTGTCCTATCGTTTGGGGATCACACTGCTAAAAATTACATAGGAAATTACTATAGCAAATACTGCTCATGTGCCATTCTACAGATAATACTTGTTTATTTCATAAGGAAAATTTTAGTTCAAATTGCAGTTTTGCCTTTTAAAAATACTGTAGAAGGGGCTACAGGAAATCAGATATTCCAAATCACCTCTTTATGGGTGAGAATATCCATAGAGATCTAGTTTTCAGCTGTATCCACACCCTCAAAGTATGGATGAAGTCAGCTTCTCCAGAACCTGAAGCACCAAGACAACCAAAAGAAATTCACCTAATATTAAGAAATACCACAGTATCTCATTACAGAGAGATACTCATAACTGCTATCAATTCCCAGATGGGTTTTGGATTTCTTAAAAGTAGTCTTTATATTTTCCTCAAGAATGTCAAAGGCTCATTATTCTTCCTGCAGTGATAGCTTCCCAAATGCAGTAGACACAAAGAAAAATAAACTTCTGTATAAATTTGATCATAAGTCTCAACAATACATATCAAACTTACATTTCTGGTGTGCTGTTTAACTGTTCAAGGTTCAACGTGTCATGGAGAAAAACTCTCCTGAAGAATGGATATGCCTTGTCAAAAAGGCAAGATGGATGAGGGCCAGACTACCTCAGATGATCCCAAGAACCCAAAGGCAAGAAATTAAGTTCTCCATCCTGAAGAAGTTCCTGTGTATCAAAAATTGATGGGTTAAACATTGAAAGCCTATCCTTTAAGCTTGCCTAATCTTCATATCCCAGAAATACAGTTTTCATCAAAATCAATAAAACTATTCCTAGTTAGTAATAAAAACAAAACAAAAAAAAGCTGAAAGACAACTTTTTGAATGAGGGCAAGCACTTCCAAATGTGTCAGCTTGCTGTGATGTTCAGAGACTAAAACGTACACATAAAAACTCCCAACACTAAGAAAAAAGTGCTGCCAATTTAAAAAAATTAGTAACACTAGCAAAGAAATAAAATTCATCCACATATTGTCATGATTTGCCAGCAATCTTTCTACTCATGCCAATGTTCAACAATAAGCAAGTATTCAGATGTTCATTTTTTCTTAATCTGCTGCATAATTACTCTTAAAGAAATAATTTATCATTAATTTCCCCAGTGTGTGTATCTATATATATATATTTAAAATCTTAGCACGTGGCACTGAATAGGAACTGAGGTTGTAACTGCAACAGCTACAATGCAGCATACCTGAGATCTAGAAATGCCACAGGAGACAAGGTTAAAGACACGAACCCAGGGAACAGGGAGAACACGTAATGCAAAGATCAGGAAGAACTACCTCTAAATAAAGTATAGTACTTAAAGTAACTTCATACAGACCCACTAAACAAGGAGCCAAAGACAGAGACTTGAGAGCAGTAAATGGATAAAGTGGCAGCACAGGTTGGTGGTAAGATTCCACGTCTAACAAGCACAAAAATGCTCACTGATAATAAAAAGAAGTAACAGCCTCCAGTCTTGAAATATTGTATTTGCTGTATTGCACTACTTGTTCTGTTTATGTCCTCTACGGAGGAGAGGTAAAATGATCTGTTTCTGAAGCAGCCCCCGGGCTTTAAAAAATACAGTCCATAGAAGTGCATAATCTTTCTTTTGTTTTGTTTAAAAGTCCTAAACCAGGATTTTTTTAAAGGAAAACAAAAAAACTCCCAACACCAAGAAAAAGCGCCGTCGATTAAAAAAAAAATTGTAACACTAGCAAAGAAATAAAGTAGAAAAATATTAAATTCTAACGTAAGACACCGAAAGGATAAGACTCCAAGATGCAAGACAGGGCTAAGAGAGAGGCTGAACAGTAGCGGAGTAGGTGAGGCAATGTGGCATAAACAAAGACCGTGAGGCGAGAAGCCGCAACCAGGTTTCCTCGCCCTCAGGGGCGGAAGCCCGGGGCTGCCGAGGAGCCCGGCCCAGCCCCTCCGGGGCCTCACCGCAGACCAGCACCAGCACCCCGCTGGCCCCGGCCCCTTCACCCACCTTCTCTCACTCCGTTGCTCCCCGGCCTGGTCTCTTCACCCTCGCTGTCTCTCCCGGCCCAGCCCGGCCACCCTCACCGAGGCCGCTGAGGGGCTGGAGCGCGGCCCCAACCGAGCGCGCCCGTGCGCTGCCCCCAGTTTGAATGTGACAGACGCCCCGAGAGCGCCCTTCCCATTGGCCGGAAGGCGGGAGGAAGCCAGCGCTGATTGGCCGCAGGAGGGAATCATGGGCGGGCCGCCCGCCCATTGGCCGGTGGCTGCGCCGTGCGCGACGGCCGCGGGTCCCAGCGCCTTGTGGGGCCCGAGCGGGCGGGCGGTGCGCAGGCGCGCTGGGGAGGCCGCGGCCCGCTCCTGGTTACGGGTGGGCAGCGCGGGGATGGGGGAGCGCAGGCTCTCTGAAATTATGTGTCTGAAGATGCTCGTTTAGCCATAGCCGGTTATAGTTTGAAGATTCATTTAGCTATAACAGAATAGCCGGGCTGTGTGTCCTGACCGGCTCCTTAAAATTACTCCTCTCTCTCGTCTACCTTTTCCTCCGAGGGATCCTTCATAAGGCGATCCTGTATGTGCAGTGTGCCTAAGGCTGCTAAAAGCAGCTCCTTCCCTGAGCTGTCCCCTTCTTGGATTATAGTAATGCAAACGCACTAAGCAGAACAGTTCGGCCTCTCGGTTTGCGTTCTGGGTGTACACAATGATTTGTGTTCTTTGCAGCTGTATGGTTTTTCTGATGCTTATAATGTATTCAATATTATGCTTATTACTTTATATTTTCAAGATTGATAACTCATTATAAAAAACAGATGGGTATTTTTGCCTTATTAATTTGGTAAGTTGCTAATCATCTGCTTCCCATAGACATCACACATTATGTCTAATAAGATACTTAAACTAGCCTTTTACTGAAATTTATCTCATTCTTCTTTATTCATCTACGTTTTAAGTATCTCATCGCATCTAATCTAGTGATACAGGCTCAATCTACACTCAAAAAAATGTTTCAACAAGGAAATTTATTCCAAACACCTTTTTTAAAATGTAATGGATGATCCCATGGAGGTCCCTGTGTTTCTCTACTAGCAATTCTAATTCTCAGCTGAGGCTAAGTGAGATGATATTTATTAACATTACCTTACTCCTCCTTGCATATACGCATTTTTGGTGTGTTTGTTGTGTTGGTGGTCTTGCATTCCACCAGAATCCAAATCTAGTGAAAATGTAAAGAAACAGCACAAGTTGCATGAATCTCCTTTCCTTCTGTCTTCCCTTCAGGGATATAGAGGTAGATTATTTTATTAGCAGGAGTTTTGATGGGTGTTAAAGGAGAGGAAAGTTATATTGTTCTAGTAAGTGAATAATGCCTTAAGTAGCTGTCATTTAATTTCTGTAGCTGTGACAAGAAATCTCGATACCATATAGATTGCTGGCAAAACCAAAATAAATAGGAAAAAGAAGATGGGATAGATCTTGGGAGGGAAAAAAATCCAAAGAAACAAGAGAAAAATAGTCAGAGAAAGAAAGGCTGTAATACACAGAAAAAAAATAAAGGATTGTCAATTTAGTATTCTTCAACAAAACATAAAATATGCATGGATTTTTGGATGGTTGGTAGAACCATTTGCTTATAAATGTTTATGTTTCTCATTTTATTTAATATAAGGTCATAGATATAAAGGGAATTTAAGAAATATACGTACTGAAGTCTCCACCTAAAGGTAATTGCACTTTGAATGGCAGAAGTGAATTGTGAATTGCCAAAACAAGTATTAGACTGGATAACAACCAAATGGAGTGAGAGGTCAGTCTTTTGTAATGAGTCACTATCAGGGGAATCTTGTTTGACTATTTTAAATACTTCATCCTATGGTAGGTGTTAGCATCAGTTTGGATAATGGCATTGCAAATCTAAATGTAGCGAAGGTACAGTTGAGTCACGAAGGATTTTTCAAATGTTGGTAAAATCTTTTTACCACACTATGGTGTTTTCTGCAATAGATACAAGAGAGAGGCCTTCCTCCTCTTGAAAATTTGGCTGCCACTAGCCCATCCTCTCAATTTGGTACTTGAGGTTTAATGTCTGAAGCCTATGAAGGGCTTATCTAAAAGAAAAAGAATGGTAGGTCTTTGATTGCAACTGTTGACAGATTCAATGTAGCTGATTAGGTGGAAAGTGCATTTGGAGAAAGCTTTGCTGAGTATTTCATGGACTCCATTTACTGAGAGCATCTGGACTATTCCTGACTCCTGATACATTGCTACAACCTATGGATGTCCATGAGAAGAAGCAAACAGACATTCTAGATGGCAGAGTCAACAACTGAGAAGTTGTTCTGAAAGCAGTGAGTAAGTAACAACTACTAAGATTTTTAGCAGCAAAAATAATCACCAGATGTCTAGTATTCCCAATCCTCCTACGTCATGTTTCCATGACATACTACTTATTTGTCATTACTGACTACTTTTAGATTTATGTATAATTTTTTTGTTGTTTTTGTCTATCAGTGGATCTTATCCCATGGTATTTCTTCATTTACAGAATGGATGCATGCTTTGTGACTTTGGAAAGTAAACTTCTTTTCTATGTTGATGGTCATATTCAATCAATAAAATAATGAGAACCATTGCTCTTTCAGGCTTCTTTGTGTTGTCTGATTCCAGTTTCTGCTAGAGGTCTATAAAATATACAGTTTCTCATGCGCACAAAATACTGATGTAGAAACTGGCTAATCAACAGATCTCAAAAAAGAAGTGTTAATAAGAAATGTTCAAGCTGTTCATGTCAGGAAGGATACCTCAAGGATTGGCTGTAACAGTGATGTGCGTATTATATTGGTGATTTTAAATTTTTGCTGATTAACATGATACAAAGATGGTGATAAGGCTACAGGGCTCTTGTGAGGGCTCAATGATCGGGCTCTTGACTAAGACCTGGATGGAGGTTAGGCTGACTGAGGGAGGGGAGGTGGAAATGTAGAGAATATAATGAGAAATTGCTGAGCATAACATTGTAAGCAGCTGATGAAAGCTGCAGATCAAACTGTGAAAGTTGGCTGGATCTCACATGTTGTTATGGAGGAGTTATGTGAGGGACAGCCAGACTTCACAGATATTTGAAGTGGAATATTTTGAAAAGGTCGTCTTTCCTGTAGCAGGATCATACACCATGAAGAGCACCTACATAACTACATCAAGAATACCACCACTGCAGAAATATGAGATCACTTGGGTAACTGTTCCAGCCATACTAGATGTGAATGTAGATTTATCAAAACTGGGACCAATGGAGAAAACAGAATTAGAGGCAGGTTCTATATGGAGGAGACTGAGACAGAGAAAAGTAGGTGCAATACTCAGTCCTGTCCCTAAGTGCCACATTGTCCTCGTTTTGGCTAGGATAGAGTTAATTCTTTTCCTTATAGCTGGTAAAGTGCTATGTTTTAGATTTAGTAGGAGAATTGTGTTGATAGCACCCTGATGTTTTGTTTGTTGCTTAGTAGTGCTTACCGTAAGTAAAGGACTTTTCATTTTCTCATACTCTGCCAGTGAGGAGTGGCACAAAAAGCTGGGAGAGAGCATGAGCAGGACAGCCAAGCTGAACTGGCCAAAGGGATATCCCCTATCTGAGAACATCATGCCCTGTATATAAACTGGGAGGAGTTGGCTGGAAGGGCTTGATCTCTGCTCAGGGACGGGACAGGCATCAGTCAGCAGGTGGTGAGCAATTGTATTGTGCATCACTTTGTTCTCTTAGGTTTTATTTCTCTCTCGTTTATTTTTGTCTCCCTTTTTGCATTACAATTATATTGTTATTTTTATTTTATTTACTTAAATTATTAAACTGTACATATCACAACCCATGGGTTTTACTTTTTTTTCCTGATTCTCCTCCTCATAGCACCAGTGTTGGGATGGGGAGTGGTGAGAGATGCTGTAGTTAAATCATAACAGTTCTTAACTGTTCTTTTTGGCTCCCAACATGGGGCATGATGTCTTGAGATAATGACAAGTCTGACTACAATGTGTTAGAACAATTTTATTATAAGCATTTGTTATATTAGTTTAATAGTCACTGGTCACAGTGTCTATTTATTTGCTCTCAAAGTTGGTATGCTTGTTCTTTTAGTTGTGCTGTGTCATACCTTACTTGCAGTGTCTCTCACCTGTGGGAGCTGGGCTAAGTTATCACATTGCTGTACTTTGTAACACTGGCTTATGGTATGACAGAATTGTGGTGGGGAATCTACAAATCTAGTATTTGTGCTCAGCATTGCTGTCACCACTGTACTTTGGGAGCCATCTATTGGAAACTATTAATAATTATAACTTTTTTACCTACCAAGTGCTGTTCATCACTATTCCGTACTCTGCAGGGAAGAAAAGGTCTCTGGATCAGAGAACAAAACAACAGGCACTGTGGTTACCCCAACCCTGAGGACAGACACCACAGCTAATCCAACTCCCATGGCAGGCACTGTAGCTCAACTTGAGAACCAACCCATGCTGATGTCAGTTGCTCCTGTAGACAAGAAGAAATGGACATGACAGCTCACTTAGTAAAGGATAAAGCAGGGTTACCAAAGAACAGGAGGCAGAAGCAGATCAAGATCCCTGTCTCTGATGATCTGCAGGATATGTGAAAAGATTTCAGCCATCATTCAGATGAGCACATTGTCACTTGGCTGCTTCAGTGCTGGGATAATGGATCTATTAGCCTGGAGTTAGAGGATAAGGAAGCCAAGCAGCTGGGGTCACTTTCTAGGTAAAGGGAGTGTTGATAAGGCAAATGGAAAGGGAAACTCGAGTCCTCAGCTGTGGTGGAGGTGATTCCTGTCAGGCTTGAAGGAAAGGAATCCCTTCAAGAAAGACAAGTGAACCACCATGAAGACAAATATCCAGTGCCTTCAGGAATTAGCCATGCTAGAGATGATTTATTCTGATTCAAACAATACGCAGTCACCCACACATCAAGATGAAATCTAATGTACATGACCCATGTGGCAGAAATTTGTACAGAATGCCACCTCATTGGCAGTAATTATCTGGAAAGACAAAGAGGCACCAGTGATGGGTCAAGTGGCTCACCAACTCCAGCAATATGAAGGAAGTCTCTCTTCCTCCCTATGAACCTGTATCTTGGCTGTAGAAAACTTGTCCAAAAGTGGGAAAAGCTGTTCTGGGAGTTTCAGCAATAAAAAGAGGTTAGGTCCTAGTCCTCACTTGTACAGACAAGCATCTCAGCTATTAGCAGTGAACATTCTTTTGCTCAAGAGGGAGGATATAGAGGGTGTACACCACAAGTTATCCTGTGGTTTACCTGTGGGACCACAATGAAGCCATGAGGAAACGGGATGGAAAATCTACCTTGACTCTAGAGGCATGGGTATGTGAGTTCCAAAGAAAAGAAATCACAAATGGGGGTTCTTCCAGGAAAATTGCTGCTCTAATCTTCAGCGGGCAGTTCCCTAGTCAGAGTGGAAGAGTTGGTCTTACTTCTGATCCTATGGAAATTAATTCTGATTTTACAAATCAATGGAGATGTCTATGACCAGTACTAGAGTGGCCCTGCCTGCAAACAGGTGAAAGAAGGGGACAGCCTTGTTTACTGGACTATGTGGATCCCGATGGCCTGGTATATCAGATCCACAGGACTGTAAGGCTCTAGTAAATACCAGTGCACAGTGTACACTAATACCGTCAGATTACAAAGAGGCAGAATACACCTGTATTTCTAGAGTAATGAGAGATCACAGGATCTGTCTGTGTTGAAGGTTGAATTAAGTCTGAGAATGAGTGGCAAAAACCCCACTCTGTGACAGGCCCAGAGGCTCCATGCATCTGCTGTGCAGACATCTCAGGAGAGGGTATTTCAAAGACCTAAAAGAGTGTTGGTGGGCTTTCAGTATAGCTGCCTTGGTGAAGGAGGAATCTAAGCAACTGTCTACCTTGCTGGGTCTCTCAGAGGACCCTTCTGTTGTGGCATTGCTGGAAGCTGAAGAGCAGCAGGTGCTGATTCCTACCACTGCAGTGTATTGGCAGCATTATCGCATCAGCCAAGATTCCCTGATTCCCATCCATGAGCTGATTCATCAGCTGGAGAGCCAGGGAGTGATCAGCAGGACTCATCCTTTAATAGTGCCATATGGGCAATGTGAAAGTCGAACGGAGAAAGGAGAATAGCAATAGACTATTGTGGCCTGAATGAAGTCATGCCACCACTCAGTGCTGCCATACTGGACATGCTGGAACTTCAACACAAGTTGGAGTCAAAGGCAGCCAACAAGCATATCACAATGGACATTGCTAATATGTTTTTCTCAGTCCTTTGGCAGCAGAGTGCAGGATGCTGCTCAGGGGGCATCCAGTATGCCTGGGACTGACTGTCATGGGAGTGGAAATACAGCCCTACCATCTGCCACAGAGTGATCCAGACTGCACTGGAACTCCAGAACACCTGTAGTACATGGATGATAAATAATTGAAATTATTGCCAGTGGCTTGATGAGCACCTCTGCCAGCTCCCTCAGTATCCTTGTGTGGATCCCATCTGGCCCTATAGATTTGTGTGTGTCTGTTTGGTGGAGCAGATTGCTGTTTCCCCTTTGATTATGGGGGCTTTGCTCTGCTCCTGATCCCTGTATTCCAGCTCAGAGGGCTGGGTACCAAGAGAACAACTGGTTTTACTATCGCAGAGTGAGGCAAAGGAGTAATTTAGTACCTCAGGCTTTTCCTTATCCCTTGTCATTATGTTCCCCCTGCATCCAGTGAAAGATGGAAAACATGGGGAACAACTTCTTAACTGTGTAGGTGACCACCACTGGAACACATTGCCCAGAGAGGTTGTGGAGTCTCCCTTCACTGGAGATATTCAGGACACATCTGGATGCAATCCTGTGCAAAGTGCTCTAGGATGACCCCTCTTGAGCAGAGAGGTTGGACCAGATGATCCACTGTGGTTCCTTCCAACTTTATCCATTCTGTGAGATTCTATGATATTCTGCTCAGCCCTCATTTTGATGGTATATTTATAGAAACATTTTTTATTGTCTTTTATGTCAGTAGCCAGATTAAGGTCTAATTGGGATTTAGCTTTCTAATTTTCTCCCTGCGTAACCTGTGACATCCCTGTAGTCTTTCCAAACTGCCTGCTCCTTCTTTCAAAGGTGATCCACTCTCTTTTTAACCCTGAGTTCCAGCCAAAGCTCTCTGGTCTGCCAGGCCAGATTTCCCTGCTGGTTCACCTTTTGGCACATGGGAATGGCCTGCTCCTACGCCTATAAGAGTTCCTCCTTGAAGAATGTCCAACCATCCTGGATTCCTTTGCCCTCAGGACTTCTCTTAGGGGATTCTGTAAACCAGGTTGACACTGAGTACAACAAACAAGATGATTGCTCACCTGCCTACTAGAAAATTAGTAATATGCCATGGCTGACTTTTCAGCTGGAGTTCTTNGTTGTTATCTGGCCAGTATAATGCATGTATGAGGCCACGCAGGATATCTGTGATGATATGAGAGTTGTGGTACCTCCAGTAGGAGGATAATACCCAGCTGTACACACTGATATCATCAGATCCAGCTAGTGCTGTTCAGCAGCTTATTTCATTTATGACCAAACTGAGTTACAGATTTATGTGGGCTGGAAATAACTAGAAAAGAACAGAGTTGAGAAATCGTAAAATGTTGCTTGTGCAGGTTCACAGCTTTGTGTC
>VZTT01068839.1:6853-21429 GCA_013400855.1 Buphagus erythrorhynchus
CCTTCTTGGTTTCCAGTTTTGCCTATAAAGAAATTCAAAGTTTCACCTCTCATAGTTCTTTATAAGATTCTCTTCTATTCTTAGTTATCCACATCAGATTTTTATTATGCTAACAAATCAAGCTAATAGAGAGAAAAAGGAGAGCATCTCTTTTTTCTGAGAGAAAAGATGTTATCATCTCATTTTAGCCCTCAAACCTAGTACCGTCTAAAGGCCCCCTGATCACTTTGGGAGGCAGGGCCAGAAGCAAGGTGACCAACCTAGAGGAGGAGATGTGTCCCTAATGGGAGCACAAGCTTTGGACAAGTTGTACTCAGACAGGGGCCATTCCTCCTTTCCTGTAGGTTGTCCAATCACCACCATAGACAGCAATTTTTTGCATGCATGCATATCTCCTTTGCAATAATTACATTAAGGAAAAAAACCCTCTGAGAACCCAATTTAGTAGAGCTGTGTTTTGACAACTACTCCTACAGAGATGATTTCATACTCAGAGGAAGATAAATCAAAGATTTTCACCTATGGGCAAAACCAATACATCAAGCACAGACCTTATAGCAGGAGCAGAAATCTTTGCATCTTAGGAGAACAAGAAGAGAAAGATTGTACTGTTGGGGCTGAAGAGAAAAGGAGGAGGAAAATTAAGATGAGAGGGGAAGACTAGGACAGTTAAAAATCAAAAGGAAGAGCCATTTTTTTACAACTTCTGTTCATGAGCAACTCAGGCTAGCAGACTCTCTGCTCTGCAAAGGCCCAGGCTACTTTTGACCTATACTAAAAGCTTTACTCCCAAGTAAGCTTTTGAGAATAGTGACACTTCAGATCTATTGAAATTCCAATGCAGTATCATTTTTCTTAGAAGATATGCCAGAGATGAGCTGTTATTTGTCTCTGAAATTGGAGATAACTATTAGTACCCAAATTATCATGCTCTTAAGAAATGTTGCAAAGCTTTTAACTCGTAGTAGGAAGTTTCACAGTTTCTATGTAAATATTAGAAAAAGTATCCCCTTAACTTTTTTCTGGATTGATATGTCTTTGACTGAAGTATCTGAATATTTTGAGTATTCAGGCATACTGCAAATAATCTCTAGAGGAAAAGAAGGGGAGGGTTTCTCAATTTTTTGTGTTTCGGGGAATGCCTCCCTTAAGCCAAGTTCCCAGTGGCCATTGTAAAAGCTGAATTTTACTCTCTGCATTCAATACTTGGCAAAGATCAACAGCAACACAAAAGAATAAGTCACTTTAAACTAGAAGGGGATGTAATTTTGCCAAACATCTGCCCAGTCTCCAGTTCTGCTCTTCACTACCATGAAAAAGGGAACAGATCACTTTTAGACAGCTAAAAGAATTATTACAAAGCACAGGGGGTGGACAGAGAGCAAAGAGGAATCCCAGAAGAGCAGAGGGTGTTTGGAGGGTTGCAGAAGCACATTTGCACTGCAGAGCAGCCATCTCAACATCAAACACTGCCACACTGCTCCCTCCCTCCCCTCCGGGCAGTCCCTCTCTGGGCTTGGGTGCCCATCTCCTCAGCAGGGTTTGAAAAGTTTGACATTATATTGGTCTGCCAGATACTCTTTAAGTAAAGTGTATAAAGTAAAGTATATTATTTTGTGCTCAGGACAAGAAGGCATTAACTGCCTGCCAAAGGAAGGGCTTCATGACACGCTAATTTCTTTTTTTCCTCCAAAAAATTTAAGGGATCATATAGGTAAAGCTCAGTGGAGATTCATTGCTCTTTCACCTCCTCTGATACTGTACAGTGGGAATGAGATGGGAAGAATCAGTAGGGAGGGTTGTTAACAGGGAAAGGGTAATGCTTAAGCACAGGTGATTTCCCAAATATCTGCACAACCATCATTTTAATGGACAATTTTCCACATCTTTGCATGTTTCTCTGCACCACCAATTGTGTGAAGCTCTCCTATCGCTCCCAAATGAGACCCTTTCCTACCCAGACTGTTATTTTTTTTATCATGATCTACCTGTAAATATACTCAAAGTGCATGAGATCACCCAGAAGAAGCAGAATACAACATATTTAAATTCTCTGTAGTAACTAAGGACCACACACCATAGGTGTTAAACTTCTTTCATATTTGTTTATTTTGAAGACCTGTACTGTTCATCTGAGCCACTGGGCATTTTTATATCAAGATTTTTAGTCCATTTTGTAGGACTGGGGACCAACATCAAATGGGTGTCAAGTGAAGGACATCTTATACCATTAATGGACGTAATTATATTAAATGGCTATTTTATGTCCTCCCTTTTTTATTAATTTAGCTTTCTGACTTTGACAGCCTATCAGTAGACATAATGAGTTCTTCTGCATATTTTGATCATTTCAATTATCATGGCATATCAAAACCTTTACTGATCTATTTTGATGCAAGCAATAAAACCTGTAGTAAAAGATGATCCATTGTAAAGACCTAATGTCATAAAATTGCTGATCCAAAACAGAAAAGTACAAAAACTGGCAGGGTAAGTCAGTGAAAAATGGTTATCCTGTCCCACACAAAATAAGCTCATGGAAAGATTTTCTGTGTGAAAGCCAGGTTGTACACAGTCTGTTAACAACACTCAGAAATAAAATCTGCATTCTTTTCCTCAGGCATTTTGTGGAGGCATGGCCAGATTCCAAGAAATTCAAAGCACAGAGGAATTCCATGCCTTCATCTTAAGGTCAATGCAATACCAGTCTCAGCACTTCCTCTTTAATTAGAAAAATGTAGCTGTTGTGGTGATGTAAATGAAAGTGCCCAGATTTCACAGGCACACAAGTGTATGTGCACACACACACACTCATACACCTCTGACACTGTGCCCTTCCTCAATCAGGCTTTCCCTCCTTCCCTGAAATTCTTCATTACTCTCCTGGTGTGTAGAATTTGCACCCAGTCCTAGAAAAGGATTCCCAGGAAAAGCTCCTGCCCATGACCTACCAGGTTCAGTCAGGGCTGGCCACCTACTGCAGGGCCTTCTAAGCATCCTCCCTTGTCCCTGCTGAAGTTGCAGACTCTCTCCATACTCCATCCTCAGCACATTCTTGCTCTTCTCTGATCTCCACCACGGTATTCAAATCTGAGAGTCTTTTAATTACTCATCTAAATTTAGTCAGATATCTTTAGTTCTCATGACAACTCTTACCTGTAGCAGTACTTCTAATAGTTATTTTCCTGATCTAGTCAAGACAAGTTCTTGTGATTTAAGGCTCTGTGTTCATTGTGTTCCAATTAGGTAGAAATCATGTCAGGTTTTAAAAGAGGTAAACAGCCCTCCTCCCTTTTCAGAGAGTGCATACATTCATGTAGCCTCAATGAATCAGATTGGATAATGATCCAGGTGAAAGCTAAAACTCAAATCTGTGGTCTGCAAGAGCAGAGACTTAATCCAGTTATTCATGCTAAACTCCATCTCTGCAACTTTTGCAATAAAAATTAGTATTTCTTGAAAGTAGGTGACAAAAGATCAGTGAAGGATTTGTTACCTCCTGGGACTCAGACAAAAAAACAACGCTGGAAATAGCTCATCAAAGGCTACATTTGATATTTCCTAAGTTGAGACTTTCCAAATTTTCAAAAATCAGCTTTTCACAATAATGATATCAAGACTGTAAAAATTTTCCTACTGAAAATAATAAAGCATTTGTAGCCGACATTAGACATACAACACAAAATATCAAATTCTTAAAAAAGTTAAAAGTCATTTGATGATTCTTTCATCTTTTTGTGAAATAATGACAAAGCAAAATCCAAATAAGGAAAACAATGTCAACAGACTAGGTAGTCACTTCAATCACTAGGCTATTTTCTTGTCTGTGTAAGTCCCTGAATTACAACAGAAATTAAATCCTAACACTAAACCATCTTATTATATTACCAAACAAATTTCCTCAGAACAAGCAGATCTGTGCAAACAGCTTGAAAAATCATAACTTTATACTGGCAGTGTGAACTGAAACACTTTCACTGATTTTCTTCTGGCTGTACACTGGGACCAGCACCTTCTGACTCACAGTTTAATGGTTTATCAATTGAAGGTTTCCAATCTAAGTGTTCCATGTCTTGAAAATGTGCAGACTTCTCCCATCTTCTTCTGATTACCTAAAATAATTGTGCAATTGCTGTGCAGCTAATGGTCCAATTCATTCTTCCTCCAGGTCATTTGTACACCTATTTCATAACAGACTGGTAGCTCCTAACACTCAGCTCTGGGGCAACTCACTATTAACCTTCTTTTCTTCTGAAAAATTGGTTATTTATTTTGACTTCATTGTCTTTTAACCACTTTTAATCCACGGCAGGATCTAACCTCTGACCACCAAAGTTTCTTAATAGTCTCTTGTGAAGACCTTCAGCAGAGAGTTTTGGTCTCAATTTTATTATACTCATCCATTCTCCTTCACCCACCACTTCCTCCAGCATTTTCAGTGCATTCCAGCAGGTTAAAAAAGCTTCGACTTACTCTTCCACAATAGCTGGTATTTTGTGCCATAGTCACCTTGGAGATTAAAAATTCGAATAGCTTCTTAATTTCCTAGTGCTGCATTATTATTCACCAGGAGGCAATTTTTTAGCAAGAATCTTATCTTAATAAACACATAGGGGCTATCCTAATTCTACGAGGTATCTTCTTTGCAATTTAATGCAGATACACAAAAGTACTTTTAGAAAGTGATGTGCTCATAACCACACAATGGGTATTACAGATATTACCTTGAGCAATATTTTCACTTTCCCAATTAAACAGTAGATATTCAAAATTATTATTTTATTTTTTTTTAAAAAGGCCAAAAACCCACAAAAAACCCCAGACTGTAGCATTAAGTAAACTTACATAAATATTTTAAACCTCTCTTTGTTTTTCACTAAAGCAATTTCTTCTGTCCTGTGTCTCTCTGTCACTGGTACTTCAGGTGCCTCAGGAGTTCCCAGACATGCAGATTTCAGCTGGCTGGGCGATGGGCTGTGCAAACATTTGTCATTGTGGTTAGACATGCACTGGTCCCACAGAAGGAACTCCTACACAGCCTGCTCATGCAAACATGCTCTTGCCCACGTAGCAAAGAGGCAGAAGGACATTAGGGAGCGGGCTGGAAGAAAAAATTAACCAATTAATGAGCTGATCTGTGTCTGAAAAGCACACATGAAAGGGATTGGCAGAAAGCAGCCTAAATACACATTTGATTTTTCTGTTTTCCACGTATGTCATAGTGTGCATAGTCACATCTTTCAAAAAGCTTTCCAAAACATGCTGGGTAATGGAGGTGTCATTTGGACCCATATAAACCCAAATTAGTACATTCTGATTGCCAAAGGCATCTATAATAGTAGAAATGTGGCACTGCAAACAAGCTGTCACATCTTTGTTAAATTTTACTCTTGTGTTGTATTTGCTTTTCTTTACCTGGTTAGTAAGCAAAGAAAGGCATCCTTTCTTTGTATGGAGAGAGAGTTAGAAGAGTATTATTGTTTAAGTGGCAGCTCAGGGAAGAGGAAGGAGGCAAGAACAGTGAAAATGGCTGCAAGGTCGTAGTCAAGTCAAAAAGGAGAAAAGTTGGGTGAAAGAATATGTGCCGTCCAGGGTTTTGTACTGGGTGGTTTCCATAGCTTGACATGATTGTAGTGAAAACTTCTAGAGAGAAAAAATACTTACAGGAGAAAATGGATATGGAAATATCTGAGATACAGAAGGAGGTATAAGTATATTCTTTCTGAAATAAAGATTTTTATGAAAACACTCTTCTTCAAACATAAACCACAATCAAATTGTTCCCTTTTCTGCCTGACTCAAAGAGGATATCAGTCTTTTGACAGTAATCCTTGCATTTCAGCACTAGCTGTGAGGTTAAGGAAGGATTCTGTCCCTGGGACACTTACTCCCACAAGAAGCTATTACTAGTAAAGGTGTTATTGGTTGTAATTTAGTGACTGCCCTGTGCTTCCTACAAAACCTGTGGATTTGTGCTGTATTGCACAATTACTTTGACTGAGTTTAATGTTGAAGTCTGGCAAAAGTTCCAGAAACTGTCACCACCACCAAAGGCTGGTGGTCACTCCAGTGCCCACTCTGTGCAAGTACCCAAGTGCTGGGTGGAAGATGGATGGCCTGTAAATAAGAGAACAGGAAAAAAGTCAGTGGCAGAAGGGACAGTTCTGCTGCCAGGTGCAAGGGGCAGTCTACCCCAAGTAAACTGGCCTTTCACAAAAGAGTGAGCCCAGGGGTAACAGAGGCCTGAGTGAGACACCTGCTTTTCCACATGCAAACACGTACAGGTGGTGTGTGTGCTGGGGGAATAGATGGTCTAAACAGATACTCATGAAAAAAAGAGCACACGAACCAGGGCTCCTCTTAGGTAACACAGCATGTCATTGGAACCAGAAGGACACTCAGAAGACCTGAAAGAAATCTGCAGTAAAGCCTGAAACTGCAGCTGCTTGTCTTGGGCTGGTTTCAAAACAACCACGGAGTCCATCCTGGCTCCCCAGAGGAGTCCACCCCACATCAGTGCCTCTCTGGTGGAGGCTGAAGGTCAGGACCAGGCTGTCTGGGACCAGGCTTTC
The DNA here is from genome assembly GCA_013400855.1 of Buphagus erythrorhynchus. Lineage (NCBI taxonomy): Eukaryota > Metazoa > Chordata > Aves > Passeriformes > Sturnidae > Buphagus > Buphagus erythrorhynchus. Next base: position 13,426 of record VZTT01068839.1, read on the forward strand.
ATCTGGGGAAGGGGCCTGACTCTGGTCAGTGTAGGGCTCCCTGGGGCAGCCAGGTAGGACCACAGCAAGCTTGGGAAGACACAGGATGTGCCATAGGTAGACAGGGGCTGTATGAGGAGGTGGTGCCCCAGGAGTGTGGGGAGGAACAGAACTCAGGGACACATTTGCCAGAGAATGGCCACAGAGTGTGACTGATGTCAAAACCCTGGCCAGGCTTCTGCAGCCTCTTTTTGCCTCTCAAGTATCTCTTCCACTCTTCCTTCTATACTTTATCTCCCTTCTCCAGCTAGAGCAGGTCTGGACAAGGACATGCCACAGCACACTTCTACCTTCTCCCTCCTTGGTCATTCATCCAGAGCTCATGGAACTTCCCTAAGACATCAACATTAAGGCAAGGAGATTGACAGAGCACCAGCCTCAACAAGTGCCTTACAGGCAGCAATTTGCTCTGCCAGAGCAGTGCCAAGGGGAGCTCTCCACTACTTGCACAAAACTCCTAAAAATACAGTTTTCAGTTCACAGACATGTTGCCTGTTTTTTCTGGTTTGGGTGGCCTTTCTTGGGAATGCTTTATCTCATTGTCTTCATACAACACATGCTTCTGAAGACAGCATCTTGTTCTGATTTTCTATATTCACAGATGGTGTTGCCTCTGTGTATATAAATACACATAAAAGTATATGCATTTATATATGAGCAATTCCTGATCCAAAGAAAACAGGCAATCAGAGATTACTCTGAGATCAGAGCAACTTGGTCAAATGGAAGGTGACCCTGTCCATGGCAGGGATTGGGAACTGGGTGATTTTAAGGTCCTTTCCAACCCAAATTATTCTATGATGTGTTTAAATCATGTCATCCAGCCAATGCCAGAGCAGTACAAAAACACCAGGATGGTGCCCACTGGAGGAAGATGGGGATGGGGTAGAGCATCTGTCACATCCTGTCTATTGTCACAATTGTTCTCCTGTGACTAGACAAGCTTATAATGAAGAGTTGCTTTATTAACCGTGTCTGGTATAGGACAAGCTTGTAATGCCATTAGCACTCTAAAAGAAACAAGGAAAAAAAAGAAACATCTGCAAGGGAAAATTCCTACACGAAGTAACAGATGTGATTCCAAAATCCCTCTCTAAAAAGCATTTTAAGTTTTAATGATTTAGAGTTTCTCACTGTGTAGATGCAAAACTCGCACAGATTTCTGAACCATGAATACCAGACTGAGATTGCATTTGAAGAAATTTAATGCCAGTGGAAGAGTAGACCCTTTTCTATAGAATTAAAACATACAAAATATAATTTGTTGGAGGTATATTCAAGATATCGAATTTAAATACCTTACAAAAAACATGGCAAAATGCTGGATTTGGACAAAGAATAAATTCAAATTCATTCTCACAAATGCAATGATGAAATTCACAGTTCTTACTATACTGAAAAGGAAATGGGACAAAGTGATGATGATTACAGAGGGAAAAAAACCCACCTTCTGACAGGGATATGGAGCACATAACTGAAAAGGTGCTTTTATCTTACATTCAACTCTAACTTCATACTCATCGATTAACAGATTTACTCTGTGCTTCCTATGATATCATGCATTATTCAAGCAACTTCTTAAAATTTAACAAAAGCACAAGGAACAAGAGGTGAATGTCATAATAAACAGAATTTTAAATGTTCTTAAACCAAAGGTATGCTTTAAAGAAAACATCTACTAAGGATACCAATATAAACAACCTGGTTTCCTCACAGCATGAAGCCTGGTTTTGTCTGCCTTGTTTACCAGGGGTTTTTTCATGCCAGGAGCCCTTTGTATAAACTGCAAGTAAACGAATCATTACAGAAAGGAAAACAATTGTTACTCATTAGGCTCGCAATTCTTATTCATTAGTGTATTCGTTCACCTTGATTAAGCAGTAAAAAGGAAGAGGGTTGGGGATTTTAAGAGAGGTACACAGGCTTTTGAAGTGCAGCAATTCTCAAAAAGGCTGCAAGGAGTTAAGAAGGAATGAATGATACCTGTGTGCAGCTCCACATTTTAGTCAATCCAGGTTACATGCTTTCCCAGCAGGAAAAATTCTATATTCTGAAAAGATATAAAGCGTAGTAATGTCAGCTGGTACAGAACCCAAAGCACTGATTGCAGGCAAATTATAATATCTTCCAGTAGCTTTCCTTTCCTGGAAATAAGCTGTATAATTAAGAGTTTTCCACTTGAGTGAAAACTCCTATTGTTCCATTCTTTTACTGACATTTACTTTGCCCTAAATAATCTTATTTACCTGGTTACATTTTCTCTTATGGTGATGTCAAGTTTTCTATTGACATGATTTTGTTAAGACAAACAAAACCAAAACAAACCACAACCACAACAAAATGTGAGCTTTACTCAATCACAAGATGGTTTTCATCTGGAGAACATGATCACACCTGGCAATAGAGGTAAGCAAGAGACAGTAGACTTCATGGTAAACTGAGATTACCATTATCTGAGATTTACAGACCCCACTGCAATTAAATCGTACTTGAGCTCCTGATCCCTAGGGAGCCTTTTACAGCCATCAAAATTTGGTATCACAACAACTGTGACTATGACTATCACAAGAGAATTTCATTACGCTCTAAGAGTGATTAGAAGTAAGTACCTCGAAGTGTGAAAGCTCAACCAGAAAGGCCTTTTCTCTGCCTCAGAAGCCTGAGAATTTAATATTACAGAATTTAATAAACACAGGTGTAGATGTTATCTTTTTAGAGCCAAACTTTAACCTACATCAAGAGCTGAAGCAGGTTGGCTACTGAAATTACAAAACAGAAATCCTTCTCTGTCTGTGGGAGAGGCAGCATGATAAGCAAACACACCTACATTTGGAGTGTTTTCTCACAAAAATTTTTTTAGCAGTTTGCATTGTGCTGACTGGATATGTAGATGATATGTGGATTAGGCAGCAGACAGATCATCTGTCTAAATGCCATCATGAAACAGCTGCCCTCTTCTTTTCTATCCTGTTAATGCTAATCTTCCAGATCTCAAGCAGGCACTGGTATTATTCCTAGAAAGACAGCAATCAGAGCAATGGGCCCAAAAAAAAACACTATGCAAAATGACATGTCACATTAAAGGAGTACTTTGTTTTCATCTGAGCATTCAAAGTGTTGGAGGCAGCACATTTAGAACAAAACCCCTGGACTGAAACCTTGAGAGCTTCACAAATCACGTTTCCCTTGCAAGCCAACACAGCATTTTTTTTTTCTAATTGCCAAGCTGCTGATTTTGATGTAGAGTGGACCCTGTCGATAGTCTGGGATTAATGTTGTGGAGATGCTGTAAGTACCTAATAGGAAATAGCATTCCTTCTGAAAAAAATCTTTTTTATTACTTGTACTTGCACTTTTTGGTTCTAATCAGAAATCCCTGGCCCAAGATTGTTACTAAGTACTTGGGGAGATGTTATGCATTTACTTATGGCTTATACATTATTATAACTACAGTCACTGTCTGGAATGGAATCATGTGCATCAAGGGGTTTTTCCCCTCTCTTCTCTACAGCCAAATTTGCTGAACTTCTTGGACTTTGTGTGAAACTTCCTAATGCTGGTTATTGTTGGTCCCCAGCTCTGAGCCACTGCATCTCTGGTGTCTGCATATATTTTCTGTTTGTACCTTACCATGTCTGCTCTGCTGAGTTTCTGGAGACCATGGGGAGACCTGTGAAGTTCCTTCTTCTTACAAGACATAAGGACAGGAAGGTGTTATGAGTAGAGAGTTATGTGGAGAGTTATATATGGAATTGTCTGATGTTAAAATCTTTGATATCTAGGCACTTGTTATTAACAACACATCACCATTTTAACAGTAGCCACGAAAAGTTCAAAGAGTTCTGGTAAGAAGACATTTATAAGACTGTGAACTAATTATCATTAGAATATGATTTTGTTTCCTGTTTACATTCAAGCTACCTGAAATTTAAAATTCTGTGAGTTTATGTGAAGTTCTTAGTCAATCAGATCCCTGGTGTGAGCTCCACATTTCTTTTTTGTTGGCACAACTGAATAACAGGGTGCATGTTTTGCAGGCAGACAGATAATCCAGAAACCTCCCTGGCTGTGGTGTGAGCAATGGCTATAGGAAGACATTTCCACTTTTCAAAGACAGGTACAGACAGCCACATGTTCAAATGAATGCATATATGGTTCTTATAAACTGATGGTGTGAAAGGAGGATGCAGAGGTTTCATACTTGCACACATCCAGCTGGTTACAGCTTCAATCAGAGATTAAGGCTTTCCATATTTTATTCTCCAGGTATAATTTTACTTGTTCATATCTGTAAAAGGCTGCTAACACCTATGAAGCAGTTAGTAAATTATTTAAAATACACTTGCAATATAAACAATGATTAGCTGAAATTTTCCTTGCATTATTTGAAACCTGGGTTTTAATATTTTTAATTTCTATATTTAGACCATTTAAGCACCAAGCATGCTTTAACCTGGTAGCATTACACGAGCTCATTCCAGGAAAATGTCTTTGGTCCCTTCTGCTTGAGGGTCAGTGGTGTGTCCAGTACCACTCTCCCCTTCCTGCAGCAAAAACCAGTGCTTGGAACACAATTTTTCTAAAAAGCAATCAAGTCGCATCCCCATTTACCTGGAATAAGCAGGTTTTGGATGAGTACATTAAAACAGTGACATTTTTGTCTGTGATGTTTCCAGGGTTGGGGGCTGCACCCAGGCAGTGGGACCATCATGACCAGCCCTGCCACTTGCCAGGGAGATGCCAGGGGCTGGTGCCACAGGTGTGCAATGGGGAGGGAGTCCAGCACTTCTTCCTTGTGCTGGGTAATATCTGCTCTCACCTGAGCTCATGTTTGACCATGGCACACTGTGTGGGCACCAAAAGCAGCATGCAGGGAGTCATTACCATCATTTTCTCTGCAGATAGACATTTGTGTGCAAACCAGGCCTCTGCAAACTCATGATGTTTAGCAGCAGGGACAGGTGAAGGTATCATGGAGTAGGATACCTTTTACCTGTGTCATGAGGAAATTGAAAGATCACTGTGTGGTAACCAAGTTCAACAGCAAATATGACCCCAAGGGATGTAACACTGATGTTTGCTTCCTGTGAACCTTTAACATACCCCAGTGCAAAATCAGTATGTTGTTGTTTTGGACAGGTGCTGAGCTGATCTCACTGACAGCCACCTGGAGCAAACTGAATGATTTTTATAGGAATTTAACTTTTTAATCTTTATGACAGGAACTGGAAAAAGTTACTCAAGAAAATTACTTCAGAATATTCTGATGTCTGCTAAGACATTTTCTCATTGTACTGGCAATTTCTTCTGCCCTGGAGAAGAAATGGGTGGCATTTCTCAGGATTATACCATGCTCCATGTACTGCAGCTGAACTGCCAGCTGAGTCCCCAAGACAGGGCTGTAATTGGCTCAGTGCATAGCAGGTTCCCTTCGACTCCCCTTTGTGAACACAAAGGCTGGGATGTAGCCAAGGCAAGAAAATGCACAGCAAATCACAGATGACATGAATGGCAAAATAAACAAAAGCAGATGTGTCTCTTCACATGGTTATGTGAGGGACGTGGGAGCAAAGTATGTTTTGACAACAACAAAAGAAAAAACTGATATCTGAACACAGAAGGCTTTGCAGACAAACAGAGATGCTGTCAGTGATCATCAGTGAAGTAGCATTTGCAGATCACAAGATACCAACAGTGAGAAAATGGCTGTTGTGGGTACCAGACCCACACAACAGACCAAATAAATGACAAAAGCATCATGTCCATGTTCAAGGCATCCAGTGAAATACTGTCAGCACTTGGGCTACCAAACCCAGAGCCCTTCACAAATCTATTAGATGATCCAAATTCTCTACTATGCTGCCACATACTGTGTATTTTCAGATGCAGCTGGTTTTTTACCAGACCAAAGGGAAGCAATGTAAGAAATTAAACATGATTTAGATTTCAATGACACTGAAGTGCAGATGATGGCACTCTTGAAATTCAAGATGCTTCAAAGTTCTAGATATGCCTGGCTTCTTCTAGGTTGCTGTAAAGCTGCTGTTGCTATAATGTCAAGACTACTGAAGAAGTACTGGCCTCTGTATTTATTGACACACAGGGTTTTCACTGAATGTGATAGTGGTAATAAGTGGAATGATAATGGATATTTTTGATCCAACCTAAGGCAGAGGTTGCATTGACCTAGGAGTTTTACCTCCCAGCCTCACATATCATCCTCACCTGCTAAGAAACCAAAACCCTTCCACTCTAAAGACAGACCTTGAGTGAGAAAACTTGATAGGTAAGGTTACTTTTCAAGGTTATTTCTGTACCAGAACTGAAGTTCCTAACTTAAGTTATATTTCATATCTAAAGATCCTTTAGGTTAAGTCCCTCAGTGTTGCCAGAAGCACGAGTGCATTAGATAAATCAGATATTCAGAAAGAAGATAATTATATCTACAAGATAAAAGGTTTTGCAATACCTGGACTAATGATGATAACAATTAATAAAATAATGGCTTTTAGATAGCATGTTTATGTCTCAGAATTAACACAGGAAGACAATATAGTCACATTTTATTTCAAGTATACATGCTTCTGGAATAAATTTTCCCTTCCACAGGGAATTAGGCTAAGGCTGGGGAGGGCTGTCCTTTGAATGTAAGAGTTTTGCTATAAATAACATGTTTTTTTTCATTTGCACATCACAGTCAAATACTTGGTCACAACAGGGGTGCCTAGGAACTACCACTAGGGGAGAGAAGAAATGTTCTCTTTTCTGCGTGCATAAATATATATATTTTTTTGGCTGATATACACAATTATGCACCCATATTTTGGTGTTAACCACGTTTGAAACTGCAAACTTGTGTTTACTGAGGTTATAGTGGATCAACAGGGATGCAAAGAAGATTCTGTAAGTCAATCATTACAATATTAATAGCAAAACTGTTCATTCACCTCATGAGGAGCCCTAGATCATGGTCATTATTCATTACAGATGTTTCCATTTGAGTTGTAACTAAGACAAGAGAGATTCTTTTTTTCAGTGCTACCTATCTAGAATTAAACAGTATTTTAGCATTGTAACCTGAAGAAAAGATGCAAATTAAGAGTTATACACAAAAAACATCTACTTATGTACATTCAGAACCTACTTATGTTCTTCAAGGAACAAGAAAAATGTTTTTTGCAAATTATTTTCCAGTGTTACTCTGGTGTTACTCTGGAAAGCTCACATTTTTTCATAAAAGTCCATTTTATTTCTTTGGTTATTCCTTACATTCCTTTAATGTCAAATGGCAGTTTTCTTTACGAATGGCACTGTAGTCCAAAAGACCAGGAACAGCAGTAAGCTTATTAAATATTAAAAAGGGCCTCTGAGGTAAAATAGCAAGAGATGCTTGACTATGCTATCAATGATTTTGGGGTTGTTTGGGGGTTTTGCATTATTTTTCCTTATGCTAATCTATTTTTAGAGCACCTGCAATATTCAAACCATGAAGAAAATGTTTTCAGGCCTGGGGGTATATATTTCATTTAAAAAAAATAGAAACTGAATAAAGAAATTAAAGAAAACAAGAAAAGAAGAAGAATTATTAAAAAAAAACAACCTTTTTCGGGTAGTTGCTATTGTTGCAACTAAACAAGCAACACAGTTGATCACTAATGAGAATGAAGTTACTGTGTAGTTGCTTAACTCACAAGGCTGAAATACTCAACAAAGCCAAAGAACTGCAATGTAATTAGAATAAGATGTGACAGCCTGCACATTCTTATGATTTAAGGGCAAAACAAGTTTGCATCTACAGTGTTGAGATTTATGATGCAAATGTTTATGCTTCAGTTTTACCCCTGGAAAAATGAAGCCCCATGTATCCTAATACTGAAGTCTGAACAGCAGCCTATAAACTCACAGAATTTATTCATAACAGATATTTTGTGGCACCAACTTAATTCCAAAACTTACTTTAAAAAA
>VZTT01068843.1:6673-21610 GCA_013400855.1 Buphagus erythrorhynchus
ATTTTACTCCCTTTCTTTCTTGTTCCTTGGTTATTAATTTTTAATTGAGTTTTCTTCAGTATTTGATTACATTTTCATTTATTCAGATGTGATATTTTGCCTCAGAAGTTGATAATCATGTCTACTCTAGTATTTTGCCTGTGGAATTTTCACTCCTCACTCAGATACATGTTCCTGATACTTTTCTTGCCAAGATTGTGTGCTTGAAGAAATTATATCTTTTCATGGATATCAAGCCTAATGCTCCTAACTCATATAATGAATGACTTTGGACACATTTTTTTGGTAGTTGTTTTAGCTTTGCTTTGGAGATCAGGCTTCAAAATCACTTCTTTTTTAATTGCCTGTGCATGAGGGAAGGGAGAATCTCTTAACAGGGGAGCTAATAAGCTATTCTGTGGTTTTTCATCCTGAAAGTTCCTTAACTAAGAAGGCATGTAGGGATTCATTCGGGTTGAACACTCATGTCTAAAGCTTTACATTACTTGAATGCCTGTTACCCAGGTATTTCTCTGATGCCTAATTATTGTTTCATGTTGAGGGAACTCTGCATCTCCGGAGGAGGCTTAGCCAGGTATTGGTTTATTGAAGATGTGGAAGATACTGGATTTCTGACATTGAAGACATTGCACATCCAGGGTGGACACACAGGGAGTGTGGCAGGGAGAGAACAGTCTCTGGCTGCAAACCCCTCTGACTTTTGTTATTCCTGTGGTTTTTAGATTTTATCTTTACTTCAAGAATGAATTTTAAGCTGAGGTCCAGCATCCACAGGTTTCTTGTGTGCCTGGTACCCCTGAGTGTTTTTAATCATTGCCAGTTAATGCTTAAGAATAGGAGAAAGGTGTATCTGTACAGTGAAGCACTTGCTGCAGATTTGCTCCCCCTCCTCTGTAAAGAAAGGGTCCTATACCTGGTCATTCTTGCTTTCTTGTGATCTTGAGCAGCTACACATAGTTCTGTGGCTTGTTGGAGGAGAAGAGGTAGAAATCAAAGCAAAAATTAAGAATATAGGCTTGTAAAGGAGCAGCTAGATTACTAAATCAGGTGAAGCATAAAAGCATTTTTTGAACCTGTCAGTTCATGTAGTTTTGTCTTTGAGTGCTTTAGAGCTGTGCTCAGGAAAATACCTGGCATATTGTATTTCTGTGAAATTAATTTCTACTGATTGCATGTGTTCCAGAAGAAAGTGAACCTGGATGACATTCACATGTGTTTTCTGCAGTTCATTTATGAAAAATACTGTCTTTTATATATTCTAGAACAGCAGACTGGTGTTTTTCTAGGTATTTGGAGTCTACCTTGCTGGTAGGTAGTCACTGCCAGTGTGAATAACTGCCTTAGATTACATTAAGCCACACGTCTTGAGTCAGAAAACCAAAGGTGCTGAATTTAAGTTCTGTGTAATAGGATGTCTGGGGCAGTTTTTATCTACCAGGTAAAGGCAAATTACAGCACGCATTTTAAATATCAATATATTCAAAACTACCTTATTAGCAGTAGGTGAGACTCAACCAGCTTGAAGTTCTTTTGGAGTCTTTCATACCGTTGGCCTTGATAAAATAGCAAAGTCACTTAATGAGCACTTGCACTGTTGCAGAAGGGAGGGTTTCTTTTTTCAGCCTGCTTGTTATTTAGAACATCTATTCCACTGCTACAGTTGCAATAGGCAGAACATAAATGTCATTCCAGTTTTGAGCACGCAGGCACCGAAATGCTGTGTATCTTGTAGAATTAAAATTACACTGTTAGTAAAGATTTGTTTTTCTGTTTGAGAGATTTGTGAGATATAGGAAGTGCAAATGGTCTCATCGTTTGAGCTTTTCTGACAAATTTTTTGTACAGTTGTCTGGCTTTAGCTGACAGACAATAAAAAGGGAAAACCACAAAAATGTGATTTAACAAATTACTTTTTAAAATATACTGTGAGAAAAGTGAAAATGCAGAATGGGAAGTAACTCCTATATGTAACTCAGACATGCATAATGTATGTGTGTAAGAAATTTGCAGCTAGCAAAATGAAATGGTGAAGGTAGAGAAGCAATCTGTCTTTTTTTTTTGTGCAAATGTGTGGGAACCATTATATAAGATGTGCCACCATTGCATCCCATTTTGCCTATTTTACTCCTTGTCCATAGCAATCCATAGTGTACTGCTAAGGGCAAGGATACTACTCATTGCTGTGCAGTTTTAGTGGTGTGGTAGGCCATCCCTAAGAAGAGAAATGCAATGTACTTAAATTAACTGATGAGAGGAAATTACCTATAGAGTAGAAAGAATTAAACTGTATTTCTTCTATGTGAGTTACACTTTCTGTTTTTTTGCCTTCCCTCTTCTTCTTCCTGGCCTGCAGGTGGCAAACATTCCTTGGACTGCACGTTGATATTAACAGAAGGAGACTCAGCCAAATCTTTAGCTGTCTCTGGCCTAGGTGTAATTGGTAGAGACAGATATGGAGTCTTCCCACTCAGGGGCAAAATTCTCAATGTCCGAGAAGCTTCTCACAAACAGGTGTGTAGTTTTGTCCTTTCCTTTTTGCTGACAAATGGATGTCCTCCTGTTTATTCTTGATTTCTAGATTTACATCTTCATATTTTAATTTTTAATTTTTTCATGGAAGTTTTGTAACTGAGATTTCATAAAGTACGAGCTATTTTGAAGGCTGGGATAAGCCTGTAAATATTAACTGTAGCATCACAGTACTGGGATGATGAAGCTAATTTCTTCACAAGTGAAGGGAAATCTTGCTATGACTCATATTCACATTTCACATGAGTACTTAAAGCCCCTAAAATTTTGTATTCTCTCCATTGCCATGTGATGTCATGGACTCACAACATGAGTCAGCGGCCAGCAGCATTACCCCATCATATTGCTTCTGCTGCCATTCATAATTTTTCTGTAATAAGAAGTGTGCTGCAGATGCCCATAAAAACAGTGGAAAAAGAGGGCAGCTTTGTGAGATGACTTTTTGTTACACGTTCAGTTTTATCCCAGCTTCCCAGATCCAAAGTGCTCTGGCTATAGAGGAGAAAAAGAGTGGTGCAGTCTTGAGAATTTGCATGTACAGAAGAAACCATTGCAAGTGCAAAGGCTTCAAGAGATGGGAATAAAAAACTTATGAAGTTGAGGTCAGGGTGCATTGAAGGAATAGCTATAAAGCAAGATTGGGATGTTTCTGAATCTCTTCTTTCTACACTGGCTGCAAAAATAACTTTTTTTGTACAGATTATGGAAAATGCAGAAATCAACAACATCATCAAAATAGTTGGATTACAATACAAGAAAAGCTATGAAGATCCAGAATCTCTGAAAAGTTTGAGATATGGAAAAATTATGATCATGACAGATCAGGTAAGTCTGAAATTCACTGGTTTTTATCTACAGAGCTTCTTACAATGTGTTTGCTGTGATTGCACAGGTTATGAGGTTTCTTTAAGGAATTAATTTATCTATATATATTGTTTTGGTTTCTCTAAAAGCACAGCTGAACTTTGCTGCACAATCTAGCAAGAAACCAAAATAATAATAAAGACATGCATAAAGACATAAGGATAATTCAAAAATACATTGAAAGTAAGGACAAAAGTAGACAGTAAATTAGGTGGTATTGCCAGCAGGTCAGGTAGAAAGACCAATGTAGGCAATTATTTTTGGATAATCTCATGATTAAACTATCAAGCATTTGCCACCAATGAGAACTGGGGCTGGGTTTGGCTTTTTTCACAAAAAAAATCAGCTCTGTGGTGTCTGGGAGAGCTGTCTAGCTCTCAGCAAAAACATGCCACAGGCAGAGAAACCTTGAACAGCAACCATGCGCTTGGCTTGGAAGAGCTTTTTAATAGCTCAGGGACAGTGACCTTCACAGGTGGTTATTTCACACCCAGGTCCAGTTTGGAATCCAAATTAAAACCAACTGTTCCTTTCTGTGCTTTCTGTCATCAGACATTGTGTTGATGTATTCAGGCCAGTGAGTGGGTTTTTTGGTGGTTTGGGGAATCTAATACAAGATTGCTTCATGTTTTCATGTTCTGATTCAGGATCAGGATGGATCTCACATAAAGGGCTTGTTGATCAATTTTATTCATCACAATTGGCCATCACTGTTGAAACATGGTTTTCTTGAGGAATTCATCACCCCTATTGTGAAGGTATGGGTTCTGTTATTGAGATTTTATGGATTACTTACAGTACAACAGAAATGTTGATTTTGTTTGTTTGTTTTTTCAAAGGCAAGCAAAAATAAGCAAGAACTTTCATTCTATAGTATTCCTGAATTTGATGAGTGGAAAAAGCATATGGAAAATCATAAAGCATGGAAGATAAAATACTACAAAGGTTTGTTTAAAAACAAATATATGAACCCTATGAATAAATAATAATAAATGTGTGCTATGGAGTTTTATTATAGCTGTTTTCATGATAGTATCCTACATAATAATTTTATAATATTCCCAGGAAAATAAAAGGGGTAAAATGAGAAAACTTAAATTTTGAATATTGAGTAACTGTTTCTTTTTATTGTACAGGGCTGGGTACCAGCACTGCTAAAGAAGCAAAAGAATATTTTGCAGACATGGAAAGACATCGGATTTTGTTTCGATACGCTGGGCCTGAGGATGATGCTGCCATTACACTGGTAAGAACTCACAAAAATGCTTCTATATTATATGTTTTAGTTTTCATTGTGTGCTGAAAATGGCACACGTGGAAGTCCTGACAGGGCTTGTTTTCGTTTTGGTGTTTCTGAGTACCTGAATATAGCAGTTTTGGAAACTGGGTGGAAACACCAATTAACTGTAGTGGTTTTGGTTCACCGATCGTGTGTTTCGCAGCCAGTGCACCAATTAATGAACTGGGTCTGGTGCTGGACAAATGCCAGTGCACCCACTAGAATTATTTACTCATTTTCTGTGTGAGATAAGGGTTAGTAAGACAGCAAAGCAGGCTAAAACTTTAAAGGGCATAAAGAAAACTTTATTAACAGAATTAAAAGAAAAATAATAAGAAAATCAGAATAAACCTTCAGAACACTTCTCCTCCCCTCACACCCTCTTTTCTTTCCCACTGACTATGTAAAGAGAAAAAACCTAGGACTTTGAGTCAGTTTACCACCTCTAAAATAGTCTTCCTTCAATTCTCTTTGGGAGACAAGTCTCTCTTGCCCCGCCATGGAGACTTCCCCACAAGAAACAGCTCTCACGTGGCTTCAATGTCACAGCGAATCATCAACCGCCCAGAAATCTGCAATCATGAAGTCCATCCCACATTTTGGTTGTTTTTTCCCATAACTACCACCATGGGTCATCTCAGCTTATTAGGCTGCAATTTTAAGGATGAGGTGTTCTAGTATAGAAACACAAGTTCTCTTCTTTTATCTCTGGGAACAGAGGTTTTCTTCTTCTATCCCTGGGGCAAAGCTTCTCATCTCTCATATCTCTCTGTTCAAGCTTGTCATTGGATCACAGCTACTGCAATATCTGCTTATTTCTACACTGGTGCCTCTGTTCATGGCTATGGCTAGAATGCTACATCCCCCCAGTGCATTCCATTAATTATAGGGAAAAAACAAAGTCTGATACATCAATTATATCTTCACCGTAGCCTTACAAGAGAATTTCAGCCCAAAACTAAGGCATCTCTTCAATCTCCTCCCATCTAGAATTTGACTCCTTCTTCACTGACCTCAGTGTCTCACGTTGTTTTCTTTACATGTCTTCACCCTTTCCTTTTTCTGGTTTGGGAGAGAATTGGTGTTTGAAGGTTCATTTGTTCTCCAGCTTTATCAATTGAAACAGTTTTTATGGAGTCCTGCAGCGCTGAAAGGCTCTGGATCAGGGAACTCGCTTGCCGTGCCTCTCTGTTGGTCGTGTGGTCTCTGCCCATACCACGCAAGTTGTGCTGGCTGCTGGTGCCGAGAAACAAAAAGAAGCTGCTGCAGCTGCTTTTATCCTTCTGTCTGCAGCATGGCTGGCTAAAAGCAACTAGGCAAACAAAGTTCCTGGCGAGCCATGCCGAGATAGCCGCGGCTGCGCGGTGCCGGCCATGGGGCCGCTCCCGGCGCTGGTCCTGGACTCATGGTTGCTCCCAGCGTTGGGATGGCCCCTGGCAGCACTGCCGGGAAAAAAGAAAGGACTGGAGGGCTCTGCCAGGAAGGGGCCCGGCCCCATAAGGAAGAGGCCTAATGGGTTTTCCTGGGAAGGGTCCAGCGCCCGGTTACCTGTTCAAAGGCCGGAAGCAAGAGAGCTTTTCCCGGGCCTTGTTCATTTTTTAATGTGAATCTCACAGAGGCATGTTCAGCTTTCTGGATTGGTTTAACAGGGTGTCAATATTCAAAACTAGCCAGGTTATGGTTGGTTATGCCAGGCCAGAAGGAAGCTGCCAAGACCCCCACAGGGAACCACTTCCACAGCTTGTGGACTCCCTCCCCAACCAAAAACCAAACTGCCTTAAAGCATGACACTGAAAAAAATACTTTGGGTGGAGAAAGAATATTCTGGAAAATGTTTAAAATTTTGGAATAAGCTTAATCCATGCCACAAAATGAGATCTACCTTCTGCTTTTAGATTTGATGATTTTGTGTGGTGTGAATATCAAGAAATGTTACAGTCAGAATTGCTTTTAAAGACAGAACGTAGAAAAAAGTACTCTGAGAGGGTTTTATTTGTTTGAGCAATAGAGTCCAAACAAATTATGTTTCACATGTACTTAGGGGTCTGTATTTTGTTTCATAGCAAATAAGGTCAGATAAATATTGTTCATTCATTGAAGATCTGTCAGTGTGTCATATATGTATTCATGCGCATGCTCTACATATTTGAATTTGAAGTTTTGTAAATAGTTGTGTGCAGGTAAATACTTGTGTTTCAAAGAAAGCTTTTGGAAGGACAACGTATGAAGTGTCTGGAACTAAGCTGTTTTCTCAAGAAATATTTCAACTTTTATCGACAGGAATTTGCTATTTTAATTGTAGGTGACGTTAGCAAGAAAATAGAATGGGAGAGAAAAAAAAAGGAAAATGGAAAAATACCTATCTCAGACTAAACAACTTTTTTCTTGTCCTCTGGATACAGTAAAATGTGTGGTTTTATTAACAGAATTCTGATCTCTATTTCTGCAAAGAGATCTCCATACACAGGCTGCTATATGAGGCCTTGTAACCAATTAAGCCTGATTCTCACTGTTACCTAAAATAGTATTCTGTCAGTCTGGGAGGAAGATGTTCATCTCTGTTATACCTCAGCAACTACCAGCTCTTGCTGGAGCTGTGTACAGAGGCTTCACTTCCACCTGCATTTCCTCTGCTGGTCACTGGAATCCCAGCCTCAATTTTACCTCTGGGTGGTGTGGGATTGCGGGCCCTGCCAGACCTCATGAAAGCTGAAATCTAGGAAAGCAAAAATTATTTCACAAAGCAACTTCTTCAGCATTCTGAAGAACTCTTTTGCTAGTAAATTAAGTATTGGAATAGCAGTTTTAAGTGGAGAAACCAAAAAAAAAATACCTTTCTTATTCTATTGAGGAATAAATATTTGAGGACAGCTCTTAATTCCATTAATTCTATTTTTATTCTATTGAAGTAATTTTTATGCTGATCCAGCTCTTGGTCACTTGTCACTTCAGTGATCTAGAAAAGGTATAGAAGCTGAAAGGAGCCAGAAGAAAATTGTAAGAATTTAGTCCTGGTTTTTTTACAAAAGCCTAATCTTAAATTTTCAGATGTCTAGCATTGTGAATTATCAGTCTTTGTTCACAAGGGAAGTCAGTCTGATGCAAAACAGGGTGATACTGCTTAGTCCCTTTCTCAGAAACTAAGTTATGTTTAATATTTATTATGTAGCATTGTGGTCTCCAAGGAATTGAAACTACTCATTGAGCTCTTGGAGTGCTCCAATCAGAGTCCTTTGAAAAAGATGGTGCTGATGACTGTGTTCTTACACAGGAGAGTGGTTGAAATCAGGACATGATGAAGTTTTTATATGTTGCTCTCTGAGAAAAAAAGGCAGTACCTGAGCAGCTCACAGAATTTCCCAAAGTAGTCAAAATGTTATTTAAACCACATATTTAGTTTTTATTTATTTTTCTCTTTTTTGGGGAAGAAACTCACTGGAGGGGAACTCTGTTTCTCTCACAAAGTCAAGAACATTCCTGTGTCCTTTTGTAGTGGTAAGTGGTTGCTGGAAAGTGATGCCTTGTCATCATGAGGGCTGAGGCCATCAGTCAGCTGGCCCAAACTCTGGCTTAGGCTTTTTGTGCAGTGTCAATTCTGTCAGGTTGTCAATTTTCATAAGAGGACTGGGCATGGCCAGTCAGGAATGGCTACAAGTTATTGACAGAGCAAAGAGGGCATGGAGAGGACAAGAGTGGGATATTTTTTCTACTACCTTCATTTGATTGTCTTGATGAGAGCTGGTTACAACTCAGTCTAAATGATGAACTCAACCTTAAAGCTGTGTGGGGAAAGACCTTCAAACCTGTGTGTCAAAGCACAACTCTCATGTGAAGAGGGGAAGAAGAATGATAAGATTTGTCTAAATGTGTGCAGATTTCAGGAAAGCAATATAAGTTTAAATTGCAAACAGTGAGAGATCTGTCATTTCAAAAAACCTTGTGCAAAAATGTCTGACAAGTCATGTACTGGTACTGCTCCTTAAATGTAGACGTTAGTTATATGGATTAGTTTGTCCAAATAAACCTTATTGAATACTTATCAGAAAGTGCAATATACTTAAAATTCTGAGTGAAGTAACATACATTTGCACAAACATTTGTATGCTGATACTTTAGTGTACTTGGAATCTTTCCAGGCCTTCAGTAAGAAGAAGATTGATGACCGAAAAGAATGGTTAACAAATTTCATGGAAGACAGGCGACAGCGTCGGCTACACGGCCTTCCCGAGGTGAGTCCTAAATAATAGCAATAAAATCTGCCAGCTGAGATTTAAATGTAATGTAGTTTTTGTATTGAATGAATAATGTATGTGGTTTTTTTCAGCAATTTTTGTATGGTACAGCAACAAAACATTTGACTTACAATGATTTCATTAACAAGGAGTTGATCCTTTTCTCAAATTCAGACAATGAGAGATCTATCCCTTCCCTCGTTGATGGTAAGCTGATAATTCATTATTTTTTGTTGGAATATTCCTGTTTATTGATGGCTTTTAGAGCTGTGATTTGCATTGGAATCAATGCATTCAAATAGAGAATATAAGAACTTCCATGTATGTGTTTGTTATCTTTTTGTATCAATGGTATCCTGGGTGTGTTAGGAAGAGCAGTGCCAGGGGGGTCAAGGGAGATGATCCTGCCCCTCTGCTCAGCCCTGGTGAGGCCACATGTGGAGTGCTATGTCCAGTTCTGGGCTCCTCAGTACAAGAGAGACATGGAGCTCCTGAAGTGGGTCCAGTGGAGGGTTGTGGAGATCATTAAGGGACTGGAGCATCTCTCTTACGAGCAAAGGCTGAGGGAGCTGGGCCTGTTCAGTCTCAAGAGATGATTGAGAGGGGAGACCTCATCAATGTGTGCAAGTATCCAAAGGGGAGGTGTCGAGAGGATGGAGCCAGGCTTTTCTCAGTGGTGCCAATCAGCAGCATAAGAGGCAGTGGACAGGCACTGATGCGTGGGAAGTTCCACCCGAGCATGAGGGAGCTTTTTCAGTGTGCAGTGGTCACACACTGGAACAAATTGCCCAGAGAGGGTGTGGAGTCTCCCTCAGTGGATGTATTCAAGAGAGAGACCATATCCTGTGCAATGTGCTCTAGGATNTTGAGAGGGGAGACCTCATCAATGTGTGCAAGTATCCAAAGGGGAGGTGTCGAGAGGATGGAGCCAGGCTTTTCTCAGTGGTGCCAATCAGCAGCATAAGAGGCAGTGGACAGGCACTGATGCGTGGGAAGTTCCACCCGAGCATGAGGGAGCTTTTTCAGTGTGCAGTGGTCACACACTGGAACAAATTGCCCAGAGAGGGTGTGGAGTCTCCCTCAGTGGATGTATTCAAGAGAGAGACCATATCCTGTGCAATGTGCTCTAGGATGATCCTGCCTGGGGAGGCTGGATGAGCCGCTGCCACCCCTTCCAACATTTGTGATTTATGTGCTAAGGAATTGCCATGCTTCTTCTGTGAGGAAATTTAAGCTGTTGCTGTGCAGGCTTTTTATTTAACCAGACCTATTCCCTAGGCCCTACAAGCGCTTTGTTTCTGCTCATACCATCAGAGAAAGCAAGTCTCTTAAGTGGTTATAATAATTAACATTCAAGTCAGCAGCTGAGTGCAGATGAAGATGCAAATGTTTTCTCTCCTCAGTCTTGCACCACAGGCAGTGCTCTAGTGTTTACTGACCTGTAATCTTGCTAGGATCCTGTCAGTCTGGTTTACTAACCCTCCCCCATGTAGAATAGCATGTACATTAAAAGGAGCAGTTTTTACTACATTACAGCTTCATTTGTAAAACTGCAGACAGTGTAAGCAGGAATTTCTGCCCATGTCATTGTCTGCGTGCACAAGCTTACTATGATGAGAAAAAAGGCCTTGAGACTTTGGAGAGGGTTGAAGTGCATTTATCTCCAGTTCCCAGTACATTTTATTGTGGAGCTGGTCAGGCTTCTTGACACTACAGACTTACACCAGAATATTCATGCAGCAAGAGCTTTTTGTGTTTTGGATGGAGGAGAGGGATCATTCAGGGGGTAGGGGCAGTAGCTTCACGGCAGGATGGATCCCCAGCTTTGATGCAGAATGAAACTGAGTTGGGTATGCAGATACACACCTAGGGAGCCAAAGGATGTCAGTCTCTGTTTCAGCTTCTCCAGACTTACTTCCTCCCATACCTGGGTACTTACAGAGCTGTATGTTTCAAGAGATCAGTGCTCCTTACAATGTACTGTACCCAGACTTCCTTCTCAGAAACAGCAGAATGATTTTGCTGAAACTTAAAATAAAGAATGAACTTGCAGTGGACTGTTTCTACAGAAATATAAGAAAATAAGAAGGGAACATAGCTATTCATATATTTGTGTTTGTCTATGAATACATGTAATATAATTCCTATGAGTGTTTCTGCCAACTTCAGCTGTAATTCTGCATTCTGGGTATGGATATATGAATTGTTCAGCAGGTGTAGTGCTCTAGCAGTGGTTTTTGTCCTTTAGCATCATTAGGTGATATATGACAGGCTAGTCTGGTGGCGAATCTCAGAAAAAATAATGAAGAGGAAGAACATTTTGACTGTGTCTTCACAGCTGCTAGTTACAGTTCTAACTACTTGGTGATTCTCTTGTGTGAAGTCAGTCCTTTAAGTCTGTTGTATAGATTTCTGGTAGAAAAACAGGATGCAGATTCATTGTAAAAAAGTTTGGATATTACATGTTTAAATGAAATGGAAATTGAAGTCAGTGGTTTTTTTTGTTTGTTTGTTTGGTGTTTTTTTTGGTCTTCCTTCCAGCTCTTGCTCTTATGTTTGACCCACTGTAGTAATGGTAGCATTTAACAATATTTTAGTGCATTTTAGAAATATATATGAATTAAAACTCTGCATAGCTCAATAAGCATGATCTAGAACTGGTTATTAAGTTTTGGATAACATGCAGGAAATATGATGCAATCCCTTCTGCACAGATGTTGTTCCTAAAGTGTGCCTAAGCAATGAAAATAAACCAGAACATCAGAGCATGGCTTCTTTCTTAAACTTTAAAAGATCTCAAGAGGATAACATTTTTTTGTTGTTGAATTTTAATGTGTGTTTGAGAATTTCACACAAAAAGTAAAATTTCAGAGTGCTGTGAAATACATGTAAGCTACAGTTACAGCTGTCATTGCTGAATTTGTGCTGATATTCTTAGGAAAAAGATTTTGCTGAGTAGAATGGAAAGAATTCTTGACTTGTGGAAGTTGCATATTTAGGATTAAGGTGCAGTTTATTAGAATGATGTATTGGATGCTGTATAATTGGCTGAAAAGGTTGTGTTTCTACTTTTTTGGTAATTTTTTGAGTTTGGTAAAATATTTTATATTAATTTTTTTTAAATTATATTTTTATTATTTTGTTACTATTGCAGTGTGAATTTGCTTCCAGTTAATGTTTAGATTTCTTTTGAGAGATTAGAAATTGTAATAAGGCAAAACAAGTTTATCACTTGAAAAAATTTGTTTGTATATGTGTTGAAAACGGGATGTTGCTCTTAATAGGTCTGAAACCAGGACAACGCAAGGTTCTGTTCACTTGTTTTAAGAGAAATGATAAACGTGAAGTAAAGGTTGCTCAGCTGGCTGGTTCTGTGGCTGAAATGTCAGCTTATCACCATGGGGAGGTGAGTATGGAGGATGGTGAAGTTGTGAGGATTTTCAGTCTATGTACAATATTAGATAAATGTTTGTGCTATTAAAATTGCAAACTGTTGACCATAATTCTACTCATCACAGATGTACTTTTAAAGAAAATGAGCCAAACAGTATGTAGCTTAATAAGACAGACTATTTCCTTTCTTTCCAAGTGTTGGTGCACAGTGTTATCCAAATACATTGTGAGTTGTGGCAAAATAGTAGATAACTAATTACCTAGGCAACTTCTAGATTCTGAAATCATAGCAATACAGGAACTACCTACTAGGACAATTCTTTTCTGAAACACAGAAATACAATATTTTAAGGGAAGAAGCAGAGACTCTGTTCTTCAAAAACCTATTACAGTGTCAGAACAAAGATTATTTCTAACTCCTGTTTTGTTTATATTTATCTGAAATATTAGCAAGAGTGGCCTTATTAATGATCCATCCATCCCTTCTCTTCTCCCTTTAGAAACCATGAGTAGTGGTTTGTGCATGCAAGTGTGGTCAGTTTATGTCCCTTTACTTCCCCCAGAGGAGTGCTTTAGAAGAAATGGACAAGCTCAGGGCTTTTCATAAGCATAGAATATGTATTCCCAGCAGCCCTTGTAATAGGTTACAACAGTCCTTTCTTAAAAATTTAATTCAGGTTAGTCACAGAATTTTGGGCCATTAAAAATAGATTTTACTGGCTGATTAGGATAGACTGTCTCATTACCATGAATATGTATTTTCTTGCAGCAAGCATTAATGATGACTATTGTCAACTTGGCTCAGAACTTTGTTGGAAGTAACAATGTGAATCTGCTACAACCTATTGGTCAGTTTGGCACCAGACTTCATGGTGGAAAGGATGCTGCCAGCCCTCGCTATATTTTCACCATGTTAAGGTAAACTATTAATGTCAAGCTAAATGCATACTTTTAAATAGCCTTGTTATGAAACTCATCCTTTCACAACACTCCATTTTTTTTTGGGCATGGAGGAGAGAAATGGAGAAAGATTGAAATATTTTGATAGAAGCTCATGTTTTGCTTTGGATCTCTTAAGTGTGGTTTTGAACATCCATAACATTTTGCTACTCCTACAGTTAAACAAGGAAATTTTGCAACTATTTGGATGCTGTGTTGCTTTATTACTGGGGGCCCCAGTGTCACACTGAGCTGTGTGTTCTGAAAGCTTCAAAGAATGATATTTTGTAGGTGTTAAATGTCAGCAGTTGCTAGTGTACCAGATACATGTGTTACTGTGAAGGAAACAAACATCACCTATTATGAACACACACTTCCACTGGGAAGAGCTTTGTTATCTCAGGAGCTGTGTACATTGGATTTTCAGCTTCAGAATGGCAAAGAGAAAGGAAGACATGAGAAAAATCTGCAAACAAGTAATTTCTGGGCCCAAAGGCTGTTAAAGCAAAATGTTCTTTACGTACTGGACTTTAGGTTAAATTATTTTCTTTTTTTTTCTTTTTAAAGCCCTTTAGCAAGGCTACTTTTTCCATCAGTGGATGACAACTTGCTTAAATTCCTGTATGATGACAACCAACGTGTAGAGCCTGAATGGTATATTCCCATCATTCCCATGGTCTTAGTAAATGGAGCTGAAGGAATTGGTACTGGCTGGGCATGCAAACTTCCAAACTATGATACCAGAGAGATTGTAAACAATGTCAGACGAATGCTGGATGGCCTAGATCCCCACCCAATGGTAAAAATAATAGTATATATTGGTATTTTATATGTGTGTACTTACAAAATGAATTCCTATCTCTCTAGAACTTCTTAATTATTAGAGCATCAGAGTTGGTTTGTCCCGGAAATTTTATGTAGAACCTTTACTTGACTGTTGGGATGAGGCTGGGGAAGTTCACCTTGAAGCAAAAACATTGCTATTTGTATTTTTAGCAAATAGTTTAGAGGATTTCTGTTCAGCCTGCTGACTGTTATAAGTCTTACAGGGTGGTTGTGACATGACAGCAGAGTAAAAAGTTGTATCACTCGTTCTTTTTGAAGGTACTACTTAAGTATCATCAGCCAAAGTTAACATTTCCTTTCTGTTGTCTGAGTTGTTCTCTATTTTATATATCTGTAGGCAGAGGAGAAGACGCTGCTGCTGTTTAAGAAAATGAGCAGCTTCTGAACTACATTTAGCTTCTGTTTAGTCAAAACCTTAGAGATCCCAGAAGTAATGTGAAAAAAATTGGGCAGGAAGAAAACCTGTGAGCACCCAGAGCATCTGTCACCAAGAGATGAAATGTAGTTGATGTAACCTTAATTTTACAACTGATGAATATTGCTGCTTGGCTGTGTTTACTAAGGCATAGAAGCAGAAACATCTTTTCTTCTTTATTTAGATCACATTTCACTGAGTGTGCAATATCAATTTTCAAGACATAGTGGCTTTCCTTTTTCAAATTCTTGGGAACAATGAGATTGTTTTTTTTTTTAATTAATGCAATCCATTGCCCTTCCTTTAGGACTCCTAGGCCTTCTGTGTAGTCTCACAGTCAATTGAAGCTCACTGTGGTTGAAAGAGGCAGTTCTGCCTCCATCTAGCACCTTTCTGTATGCTGGTATGTGCTTGTGTCAAGCTGGATAAGGAAGGGCAAT
>VZTT01068849.1:1039-30710 GCA_013400855.1 Buphagus erythrorhynchus
GACGCGGAGCCGCCGCTGAGGGGCCGCCGCACGTCCCCGCCTCGCTCCCTCTCGCCGGGGGGGAGCTCTCGGGGCCGCTCCTGGGCTGGATGAATGTGGGAGAAGATGGAGACCAAGACGATCGTCTACGACCTGGACACCTCCGGGGGGCTGATGGAGGTGAGGCCCGGGACGCGGCAGGGGGGGCCGGACCGGGGAGGCAGTGGGGCTGCAAGATGGCGAGGGAACCCCCCCACCCCGGAGCCCCGTGGCCTTACAAGGAAGTGCGGAGGGATGGAGGCAGCTCGCCCGGCCCCCGGAGAGGCCCTGCCGGACACGGGGCGGGCGGGGCGGGCTCGGCCGGGGCTCTGTCCCCCCCCCGATCCCCTCCCGGAGGGCCCGGGGCCGCTGTCCCCCCGGCGGGCACGGGGAGAAGGGCGCTGGGTCAGGGTCTGTGCAGCCCCTGAGAGCCCGCTCTGTCTGTGTGTGCATGTGCAGCAAATCCAGGCCCTCCTGGCTCCCCCCAAGAGCGAAGATGGGGAGAAGAAGAGCAGGAGGCTCGAGAAGGAGCCCAGGCGAAGTGGCAGGGCCACTAACCACGATAGCTGCGATAGCTGCAAGGAAGGAGGGGATCTGCTGTGCTGCGATCACTGCCCCGCCGCTTTCCACCTCCAGTGCTGGTAAGGCTTGGCGCTCTCTCCCTCCGGCTCTGCCCAGAGCACCTTCCCTCCGGCCGCTCCCGCTTCCCGTTAGGTCCTGGGGAGGGGGGGACGTGGGACCGGCTGGACCAGACAGGAACAAAAAGGAGGTGCAAACCCCACTCGGGTCCCTCCTTACTGAGACTAATCCACAGCGGCCGAGGTGAACCCTCCCCTGGCTGCTTTCTGGAGGGCTGGGGGTCCACCCTCCTTTCTTTTTGTGCTGAGCAGCGGGCGAGAGGCCTGGAGGAGGAGCGAGGCCGCTGGCTGCGCGGCCTGGCTGCCTTGGTGCTGCCTCTGCCCGGCCTTCCGCCCCCCCCCACAACGGGAAACTTCCCCACCTCACTCCTCTCCAAGGGTGTCTGGCTTGGGGGGGACCCTCCGGAGGGCCCTGGCTAGAGAGGGGGAAGCCCTGGTGGCGTCTCTGCACCGGGCCTGACGTTCCCAGCGCTTCCGTGCTGCTGCAGCTGCTGGGAATAATGGAGGTTGCTGTCTCTGTGTCTCCCTGCCTCACTGTTTACAATATGGCGACCTTCCTTTAAATTATATTTTTATTCTCAGCGCCATTTTGGCTGCATATATGACTTCCAAACCCTCGCAGTGCTTCTCACAGTATCTCAAACGTGAAAATACCTTCCCCGTGGAAATCCAGGCCTCCACACTTTAACGTTGGCAGGGTTTATTCCTTTCCCTCCTTTTTTTTCCCTTCCTTCTTGCTCTTCCGACCTGCTTGTCTCATCCATGGGGGTGTCTGCTGTGAGCTGGGGGCATGTCAGGTGCTCTTGCTGGGAGTTGTGTGGCTTTGTTGACGAAGGCAGAGCTTTCTGCATGCAAATCTGGCTGCCGGCTGGGAATCGAGGTGTGTGTGGAAGCGGTGGTGGCAGAGCTGGAGGTGCTGGAGGCTGCAGCAGGATGGGCTCTTGCTGCCTTCCCTCACAGCTTCCCAAGCTCTCCCGGCACAAAGCTACACCACGCCAAAAGCGCCTCAACTTTCCGCCCCAAAGTTTTTCCTTTCTCTGCACCCGGAGCTTGGATGCATCTGAGGCCGCTTTGCCAAAATCCCCCCTTTCAACAGTTGACACAGGCGGGCGGTTTGTGTTAAATTAGCACAGCCAGAGTGGATAATGGAACGGAGGAGGGAGTGGGGCAAGTCAAACAGCTGGAGTTTGGGTGTACAGAGTATTCTTCCTTAGGGGAGATTTTTTAACCACATTCCTTTCTCTCTTTCATGCTTTGGAGCTTTGTTTGCCACCCTGTTACAGCTGTCTCCTCTGCGCTTTTTTTCTCCCTCTGTTGTTTTTTGGTTTGGTTTTTTTTTTTTTTTGGCTTTTCTTCTGATTTTCATTTGCTCGCTGGCTATTCTGCATTTCTATGCTAATTGAGGGTCTCAGAACACTTATTAAACTGGTTGCAGATAGCAGGGAAGCTGAGTGTGCGGTCATAGTTCTGTAGGGAGTGTCCCGTTAGCAGCGTGTAGCCAGGCAAACCCGACAATGCTGTAGCATGCAGCCATGACATCATCCCTCCTACCCTGAGGAAGTGCTACTGGTGGTAGTGCAGATCCTCTAATATATACTAGGAGGGTAGTAATTATAATTATTTTTCATCCAGTGTCCTTGATGAGCTTTAATTTAAGGATGGTTTTTTTCCTTCTGCCGGGCATAGTTGCTTTCAGATGCAGCCGAACACATCCTGAGTGTCCTCTTAGCGAGGCTGGAGTGATGGCTAAAACTTCACATTTTGGTATGGAAGAGCTGTAGAGTGTCCTCGTTGACTCTGAATCCTAGTTAAGTCTGACCATAAATGAGTCCACTTTGTGCATGCCTAAATTTCATGGCTTAATTTGGCGATGTTTTTGTAGTTAGCGAGTGGGAAACAAACAGGTGAATCAGATACCTGTAAAGCTTTTGCTGTACCTGAGTTAGTTGCATTATAATTGTATAAAAATTTTATGTAAACATACATGTATCTTTGTCTAACTAGTCACTCTTCAGAACAGAAATGAAACAGCAATTCTAAATACTCTCTTTCACTCCATTTGTTGCTTCTTCTGGGGTTTCTCAGGCGATCCTTTTGACAGTAGCCCAGATCCTGCTGTGGGATGTGGCATAGTGTGTAAAGGCTTCATCTGAAGGCCTCCAGCTTGGGCCTGGTTCTGCCTCCTTCCTCCTGGACCTTTGTTGGACCCTTGGCTATGGCCTTCAGGTGACCTAGGTTGTCTCAAAGGGATGCTCAGGTTTTGTTTTTGTGTGTCTTCCCATTACCTCCTACATTTTGCTTAAAGTAAACTTCCGTTCTGGATATAAACTTAGGCATAAAGGCAGCACTTGCAGCTTCCTCTCTGCCTCCTTTTTTTATTTAAGGAATAGTAGCTGTAATGCAAGGCTTGGTTTAAGTCACTTGAATAGCACTGCTGGGGCGCTCTAACTGATTTGTGTCGACAGCTTACCTGTTCTCTGAATATTTATTGTGAGCTTTATGAATTTATCATCAGTATAGCATAACAAAAATTAAGAAGTAGCTTTTAATTGGTCTAGCGTTTGTCTAGTTGCTTACAGCTCTATGGGAGAGGCCATATTATGAAATAAATGGATTTTCAGGGGTATGATTGGCACAAGTCATGCAGTCAGCTGGAGACAAACCCAGCTCAGCTTCCCAGGAACTCGTGTTGCTCCTTCCTGTGTAGAGAAGGTTCTTCTGTATCAAGTTGTTTAGGCTGTAGTGAGAAAGTTGGCTTTGCTAGGTAGGTGTGTGACCCTCAAACTTCAGCAGTTTGCCTTAACTTCAGTTTAGCACTTAAACCCATTGTCCTCTGCTGAAAACAGAAGGCACTTGGCCAAAACTCCCAAAACTTTCTGAGTCTGATAGAATTACACATCTGAGGTGGTAAATAACAAGTTTTGTTGGTACACTGTGGAACAACTGAGTTAATGTGGGTGGAAGTGACTTCCCAATTCATCTGTTGGGGTGTCAGCTCTTCCCACAACTCCCTTTTGGAGTCACTAGTTCAGTGTAAAGCTGCAGTGGGTGCTCTGAGAGGCCATGGGTCTGGAGGATTCCAGCCTGGCTGCAGATAAACTGGCCTGGTGGGAGGGATACAGGAAAGTGTGAAATCCCTGCCAGATACTTAGTTTCAACATACTTGGATTAATATCACAGTCAGGTGACTCTCTTCATGTTTGAATTTACAGAGAAAGGTTTTTTGGGTCCCTAGAAATTCTTGAAAACAGGACGTGGGATTTTTAGCTCTGAAGTTGGTGTTTGGTTCTGCTGTTTGCACATAGTCTGCTGCTTTGGGTAACAGTGCAGAGTGCATTTCCATCCTGATGTTCTGCCTTAACCCAGGCCCCCAGGGATGGTGCACACTCCTTCTTTACATGATTGAAAACCAATTTTCCACTGCTACTTCTATTCTTTCCCATTTATATCCTCCTCCTGGCAATGTGATTGTTAGAATTCCCTGTGTTTTCTTGAGCTTGTAGTGAACTTGATTCACATTGAAGCGGGTTTGCAAAGTGACTGATGTTGCAAATTCATTACGAAGGATTAGAAAGATCCCCGGGAGAGGAAAAGTTTAGTTAACAAGCTGGGGGAGGGGAGTGACAACAGGAGAGAGAACCAACAGAGAACAGTTTTGTGTTTGTTTTTTTTCTCTCTCTTTTTGTTTTTTTTAAAAGTCTCCCTGCCCGAGTTTCTGGTTGGAGGAGCCCAAAAGCACAAACCTCGCTGAATGCTGCGGTTCAAGTCCCTCTTGTAAAATCTCATGCCGCTGGCTGTGCAGCTCTGCTGGCATGGCAGAGTGACCTCAGTCCCTTAAAGCTGACCAGTTATGTAAACGACAGTACCAGTTTTGTGGCACTGCCCATCAAAAAAGGTTCCTAGTAGCTGAGCTTCCTCACTGCTGTGCTGGGAGAAGTGTGTTGTGTCCTTATGAGGGCCTGCTACCTCCATCAAACTTTTTGCAACACCTCCTTGTATTTATATTTGCAGTGTTTGGCTCATTTCCCCTCTGATTTGGCAGTCTTCACCCAAGTGCTGGTGTTGAAGAACGGGAGTAACAGAGCTGCAAAGTGCAGCAGAGGAAGCTAAACCAGAGTTTTGGTATTTTCTATGAGTCACATTGTTTTAGTGCTTCGAACAAAGAATGGAAAAAAGTTGTGTTTGGCTGGTAGGACATCGATAACTCTTTCCCCACCTTATTCAGTCTAAAATGCCCTGCTTTATCTTTGGCATTTGTTCTAGCTTTGGGTTTTTACATGAATATGCAGTCTGTGAGGGGAGCAAAACAATGGCCAGTCTATTGTCTCAGTTAATGCTTCCCTTAATGGTCATCTTGGGCTGCCTTAGGTGGTTCAGGTGAATATTAGAATGGTTTGAGGTATCTCCTGCTGCAAGGAGTAGCAGGATGTTCAGGAAGGTGCTGGAGAGGCAAACTTCCTACCTAATAGTGGCTAGGAACAGGGTTTCAGTACATCAAATTACATCACAGCTTGAAAAAACCTTGTGGCTTTAAGTGCAGGAAGTTTTTATTATGAGGCTTTCTGTTTATTTGGGTTTTTTTGACAGTAAATGACTGGCAAACCCCTACTTTAATGTTTATGTAATTGCATATTGAAGGTCAGAGTAAGCTGTTCTGTTCCCAACATTAAAATGTATCTACCTTAACCGATACTTTGTTAAAACAATACTGGTTTAAGTATGTGCTTTTAAGAAAACCCCAACTTTTGTTTTTATGTATCTCTGATTCTGATATTTTGAGAGCCTTGAGGTCAGCCTAGGCTAGATCCTGAGGCAGGAGGAAGTGATTGCCCTGACTGGGTTTCTGGCAGCAGAGGGTCACTGCGTGTGCGCCTGCAGATGTGGTAACATGATCAGTCTTGGCAGCTCTGCTCAGCAAAGTTGTACCAATGAGATTTTTCACTCTCCTTATTTTGTCCTAAATCTCTCCCTGCAAAGGCTGATTAGGTCAGACTGAATCTATGGACTTCAGCAAATCATTCACACTAAGAATTTGATGAACTTGTGATTGGGTGACTTAAAAAACACCACTCTCACCTATGTGTATGAGTACTGCTTGTGTCAAACTGAGTGTGAGCAGATTTTGCACTGCAGGCAGGAACTGGGGATTTGGATTGAGCCGTGGGTCTCTGCTGCAGTTTCCAGCATCAGTGTGGAGTGGTAGGAGCGTGGCTTTAGGATTCTAAAGTCAAGGATTCAAAGTCGAGGAGGGGGATGTTTAACTACTTAACTTAGGCTTTGCCTTCAGACGTGGCTGCTGCATGGACTGGTGTTACATCAAACAACTGCATTGTTCCAAAGCTGTTTAAAATGGCACAGTGGGAGACTGTGAACAAGGAAAATTCTCCGTGGTTTAGTACCTTGGCTTAGGAAAGTGCCAGTTTTATGTTGACCACGACTTGTGGAACTGAGAAGTCTTTTTTTTGTGCCACTGTGAGGTCCGTTTTTGAGTTGATTCCTCAGGAGCAGGAGGCTGCAGCAGTTTGCTTCGAGGTGGGGTTCACTGCTTTGTTCCTGCTGCTCCAAGAGCTGGTCTTTCCTGGTATGTCAGCCTGCAGGCATGACTCATGGGAGCTTTTCACAACATGGAAAGGTCTTCCCAGAGGAATTCCAGCTCCTCCAGGCATTTGCAAAGGAAATTCTTAATTGGATTAGATTCATAATACTAATCTGCTAATGACTGTTTGTTATGGAGATCTTGGCACTATCTTGTAAATATATTCACCTTCTTTTAGCTCGCCTTATGCCTTTTTATCACATACATGCTCAGTGTTGTTAAGATTGTACTGCCGCCAGCAGATCTGATAGTTGGGAATGGGGGACTACTGTGTTTATTACACAAGATCTTATAAAGCTCATAATTCTTCCCTCTCTCTCTCTCTCTCTCTCTCCATTTCACGGTGTTGTTTAGGTGGGGTAATAAAAAGGAAGCAGTGGTAATTGGCATGTCTGACATCCGGCTGTACTTCTCTTACCACGGGTGTGAAGGACACCCCAGGTGGGGAGTGGCTCTGTGCAGTTGTCAGTGACAGAACTGTGTATTTTTAGTAAGAATCAGGAGCAAACAGGCATCTCTCCCTCCCTTAAAAAGGGCCTTTTTTTGTGTTGTGGTGGTGTGGGGAACACCTGCAGGAGAGCAGGACTCCTGTGTTTCCCTGTGTAAGACAGAGTCAATCTGAAATTTCAATTGTAGCATCGATACTGAAACAGTTTTTCAACCCTAACATAAATTCTTCCGTTTATTGACCCACAACAGTGGATGTTAGACTGCTTGTGTTGCTAGACTGACTCACTGGTACGTATCAGGTTCTTGAGTTTTTCCTGTGCTCTGCAGCCTTTCTTAATCCTTGAGTCAGTAGCAAATAGCAGGAATCTGCTGTGAAGAAAAGGAGCATGTACTTCCAGAGTAGGAAAGAGGTGTATCTCCCTGAAAGCAAATGTGACAGTCTGAATATTTAGGAAGTGCTGTCTGTTGGAGTATAAATCATGTGAGAAGGATGTACCCGTTTTGTTTTTTTTAAACCAGTCAGGAAGTTCTCTTGGACTTGTGAAAATGCAAATGTATCTGGGGATATAACATGGCTTTGTTACAGGGGTATGAAAGAAGTGAGTGTAAGCAAAAAGCATCTTGCCACGTCAGGTTACTGGCTAGACTTGTGATTTTTGTGACACAGATCATCAGAGCTGGCTTTTCCTTCCTATAGTAATCGATTTGTGCTGTGCCCAGCTCCACTGCTCACTAGATGTCTGCCCAGCTTCCTCGAAGGAACACTGCAGTATCCAGTATCTCTGTAAGCTGAGTAAAAATACTGTTGTGACTTCCATTTAATAAAGGGGTTGACAGATACCAGTTGTAAGGCAATCACATACCTTTTCAGGGTATGGAGTAAATGCTCCCTGTAGCCAAAAATTGAAGGGGGGGGAAAAAAAGTTGTATAAATCATTCTTCCTGTTGGTGTATCAGATCTTGAGCACAAAAGGCAAAGAGCATCTCAGCCAGCTGGGGGGAATCGAGTGCCTGAACCCTACTCTAACCCATTTCTGCTGACGTCTGCTCTGCACGATCACTGGAAGCAAACTAGATGGAGCTGGAGATTACCGACTTTGAACCCTGCAGAAAGCACTGGCCTGAGGATACAATTTAGCAGGCTGAAAACCCCATGCTGAATTTCTGGCAAGCACTAGTGATTGGTGTGAAACACCTGCCTGTACAGCCTCTGACTTTGGGCACGGCATCATGTGAACTTCCCAGTGATCTCCGTCTAGAATAGCAACAGGAGCAAGATATGAAGGTGATCTGGAAAAGGCAGAAAAGAATGTATGCCTTGCTCTAAGGGTTGGGGTTTTTTTTTTTGCTTTTTTTTTGTAGATATTTCTGTCTCTGCTCTTTTTTCTCTCTTCTCCAGCATTCTTGGGAAAGCCTAGTCCACATGTAGATGTCAGAATTACACTTCACTTGTGCCTGTGTGAAGACAAATTCATGATTTTGCTTTTATGGGTCTGCCCTTCATCCTCTTCTGATGTGCTGCTTTCCTTTTTTCCACCTTATTGCGACTGTCCTTTCACCCCTGTCTCCTTTGAACACGTTCAGTATGGCTGGGGCTGAATGTGTTCACTTCTCAGAAACCTCTCAGACCTGTGTTTTGATTATTTTTTTTCCCACCAGAGATGTCTCTTCATTTATTGTTCTTTAAAGACAGAATTGGATGAAGTGATTCTCACCAGGGCTGTGTTGTTCCTCAGCCTCCTTTCTTTTCCCTGATGCTGCCCTATGTGTCATCCTGCTTTGAGAAGATGACTTCTAATCTGTTAAGAAGATGGTGCTATAAAGACCTGAACACTTAATAATGAACCTGGACATTGAATTCAGGCTATTGTTACTATTGTCTGCAGCACAGGCATGAGTGATGCCTGGGAAAGAAACAGGAGTCAGGATGTACAAAATGTCTGAATTTCTGTGTCTGACCCACATTTTTCAAAGTCAACAATTCTTCCTATCGATTTCCATGGTTTCTGCTTATAAATATAAAGCTGGATGGTTCCTAGGCAAATATGTCTCAAATATCAGAGTTCATAATCAGTCAAACTAATTAAAAAATAATAATCAAAAAACCTCACTGTAGTTCTGGTGATATTATACACTTTTTAATGCATATTTATTTTTATATATATAGATGTTCACCTATGTGTGGAAATTTGATATCTTAAAAAACAATACTTCCTTTAGTTTTTTGTCAGCTGGACATTAATGAAGGTAATAACTAACAGGTTGTGTAGGGAATGGTCTCTGTGGTCCAGGTTCTTTCTATAAATAGAAGTAACTAATTACATCAGGTGATCACATGTTTACATGCAGCTTATCCAGTTTATTGGACTGTCCTGCTTATCAGGTTGGAGGCAAAAAAGTTCTACTTCATGCCTTGGAGGAAACTTCCCAGATTCTCCATGAAGCTCAGGATTGCACGAGGGCACAGGGAGGAGGCAGGACCCCCAGTGAAGGCAGGAAGGGAGCTGAGGTAAGGTAGATAAATACCTGCTTCCATGAGGTTCTCTTCCCAGGATGGGAGTAGCAGGAGTGATTTGATGGATTCAAGTAAATAAGTTCATTGGCATTGAAATTCACAGAATACTCACAAAATTTATGATACACTCATGAAATGGTACCTGGTTCTTAGGAGCACGGTGGTGCTGCTGCCAGAGGCTGGGACTGCTGGCCAAGCCCTTGAAACGTTGAACACTGGCAGGTCTAGATAGTAAAAATAAGCACACTGAAGGAAATTTTGGGATCTGGCATACCCAGCAATGCTACTACTTAAACCTTTAAGCGTTCAAGTCTTCCTCCACTCTTGTAGCATCATGTAGACAGTGTAGTGTACCTTTATTTTTTTCCTTGGATACATCTTGTTCCTCGCTGTCTGCCCATATAATGGTGGTTTAATCCTGCTTCTGTTTTCTGTCTGTTGCTGAACCCTAATTTCCAGCTCTGGCCATGCTGTTGGAAAGATGCATGCTAAGCAGATGCAACGTTCCAGATGATGAGATAATTGGTGACCTGTGAAACGGTCATTTTGGTTCCCTTCCTTGCATAGTGGCAGCCAAAATAATCATGTCCTGACCTGTTTGGTGATGTCCAGGAGTCCTTGCTGGATGTTACTAATTTAGAACTTATGTCCACGCTCAAGACTTTCACTTCAGTGTAAACAAAGTTATGCTGCCTGCTGTCAAGCTTTTTTCACAGGTTCCCTCAGGAGTTGTTGCACCACAGGTAGAAGTATAGTGGGTGGTGCTCTGTAGTTAACGTGAATTGTGCTGCTGGCTTAAAATAGGTATAACTTATAAACAATGTAAGCCTAATTAAGGCCAGAAAGTGGCTGAAACTGTTAGCTTTAATGTGATCAGGTCTTAAATGGTTAGAGGTGTATAAAGAACAAAAATTATACTGGGCTTATCTGAAATTTGGTGGTCTCTTCATTGGTCCTTGAGAAATCTTTGGCTTTTTTAGAAAGGTTGTTCTTGTGCAGCTGTGTGTCACAGTTTATCCATGTTAATGAGCAGAACTTGGAGACTTTACTGAATAATTTGAGGAATAATAGTGGAGGAGAAAAGGGAGCTGATGGTTTTACCTCTAAGGTAATTGAAATCTGACTTCTGTCTTAAGAAGCTTTGTGTTGATGCAAGAGTAGAAGAGGAAGATAAAGGGAGTTGCAGTGGGGAGGAACTTGCCGCAGGCTGCAGCTGTTGGCTTGTTTGGTGTGGTTTTATTCTGTCCAAGGTAGAGGCTCAGGGTTCCAGGTGTCCTCCTCCAGCCGGCTTTGGAAGCAGCTGTGAGCAGAAGTGTGTAACTTGGGCACAGTAAAAATGTTCCAAAAAGCTGAATTTGTAAATGATGCAACTTTCCCTGTTTCTCAATGGAGCTCTTGTAATGCCCTGACAGTGAGGTTGGTTTCCTGGTTTGTTTTAGCTGCCATTGAGGCCCTGCTGTAGGAAGCCAGGGAGCCTTGTTCTTTATGAAGCTGGTAGAACAGCTGTAGCTCTATCCATCATAGGGATAAATGGGAGTCCCATAGAAAAGCCGAAAGCCTTCTTCCCTTATCTGGCAAACATATCTAGCATCCTTCATTATCATCCTGTCATTGAGTCTTGATCAATTAATTAAGTTTCCTGAGAAGGAAAATATGTGTTTGCCTGCATTTTTTCACAGTGTTAATATTTTTCCTCTGCACAGAAAAAAAATATTTAAGTCTGATTGTTGAAAACAACTGACATGAAAGACAAGTTATTGAAGAAAGCTTCACCAGGCACTGGTTTGTTTTCCTGCCACCATTATCCCAGCTGGTAGCTGGCTGTATCCTGGTGGGTCCAAAAGTAGTGTCAACGTGCCTTTGACGCAAAATGGTCAGGAATGCAGTGTGTAAATAACCTCAGGTCTGCTTATAACGGCTTCCTTTGAGAGCTATGGCCCAGTTTGTATTGCAGAAGGTGCCATTCCTTGGAGTACTTGTTTATCTATTTATTGAGGTCAGCAAAGTGAGGAGTAATTACGGGATTTAGACTTGACAACAGGCTTCTGATGTATGAGAGCCCCAGAGTGTGAAATTGAAAAGCTAAGTGGCTTCATGCTATTGTTTGCTTGATAAAAACTCCTAATATGCTCTTGAAGATTTTTTTTTTGTCATAGCCATTTAAGTTTTATTTAAGGGATAGAGCATTGCGTTCTGACCATGGCAGAGCAATGCTTGACAACGCATCAGATAGGAATTTCAGGAGATACTTAACTTTTTCAGAAAAAGCCATGAGACAGATATTATATAGCAAGTGACTTCATAGTCAGTGTAGTGCTTTTTGACTAGGCAGTGATAAACATCTCCTTTAATTTTCAAAGGCTTTGTATGAGTTAGTCTTCCAGGTATTTTTAAGTCAGCCTGTGTTTTTCAGAGCTGTCTTTGTCTTAAATGCAGAAATGTTCTGCTAGGCAGATTTGATTTGGGTCACACCAAACCCCCCCAGGTAAACAGCAGAGGCCACCATTCTTGTCTCTGATGACAGAAAGGGAAACTTTCTGAAATGAAAGGTTAGTGAAATTGTACTGAAAAGTGCAACTGACTGGTGTATAGTTGAAAGGAGATGTGTTGTAACCGAAGATAAAGTGGGAGCTGTACAATTCCAGGTCCTGTTGGCAGCAAACACTGGTGGCTGGAGCTGTGCATGCTAATGAACCCATGAAAGATAGAGAGAAAAGGGCCATGGTGCTCCTGCCAAAGTGCTAATTCTTACCTTGCTCATGAAGATCAAGTGTCTTGCTCAGATTTAAAAATCCGTTTCTTTTATGCTTACAGTAAAAGGTTGAAGAATGTGGTCATACCTAGTCAATTAAAACAGCATTCTTTAGCGCTTCCCTGGCTTTCTGCTGAGACCCAGGCAATGCTCTCTGCTTGCTGCGAGGCCAGCAGTACAGGAGCAGCCTTCATCAGTCTTTGTTAGCATGGTGAGCTGCCTTGATGAACAGTTCATTAACCAGGAGAGGCAGAATCAGTCTTTTAATACACTTGCTATCACAGCTAGGCTCTGACAGTGAGCAGAAAACCTCAGGAGGCTTGTCTGAGCGCTGAAACCTTTCTGCTGCTCTGAAACAAATCTTTCCCCCTCCTTCCACAGGCCTTCGGGTAGCAGCATTCATTAAAATGCTTCTTTAATAGTACAGCATATGCAGGATTTCGTGGTTCAAACCCAGCAAATGGGACAATAACATACATGCTTGCAGAAGAAACCTGTTCTGACTCTTCCAGGCATCTCTCAAGGTTCATCATGGTATTAATTGTTTCATTGTAAAATGCGTAAGATTGAGGTAACAGTTAAAACAAATAACCAGAGGCATCTGGCAGCGCGTGGATCCCTGGCACGCTGCACCTCCAAATGGGGCAGACGTGTTCCCAGCAGTTCAGGCACGCTCCTCGGGAGCTTCAGAGGGTGAAATTTCACTAGGAACAAATCAAAGTCTGTGGTTTTTTTGCCCTGGGGTGTTGGGAGGGGAGAGGGGGAATGGGCCAGATGAATCCGTACTTGCTGTAGATGCAGATCTAAGAGCTCGGTTTTTGCAAGAGTAAAACCTGAGCTATTGTAGGATGCACCTTAGGATTCAGCATGGATTTATGCTGCAGCAAACACACAGGGATCATTTGTTACTCTCCTCCTTCCACCCCCCTTTCCTGCTTCTGTTAGCAAAAGATTAGTTTGGGGCAGGGAGTTACTGCTTCATCCAAGCATTTGAGGTGAAGCAGCCAGTAGTGGAGGCTTTGGTGCTCTCATCTAGAGCCTGATCTCTTGTTCATCCAAGCCCTCCAGGAAATGAGAAACATAAGCTGCAGGTATGTCAGTGCATATATGCAGAGCACTGCGTTTCTGGAGCGCCTGGAACACGGAGGCCTCTGAAACCCTGCACTCCTCCTCAAAATGGCTGCCAGATGTGTTGGCTCTACTGAATTCCCCAGAGCCTGACACCAGAAATGCTGAGGTTATTACCAGCTTGGTTCTTGCTGTGTTCTTCCTTCAGATTTCCAGGCACAGTGTTGCAAGAGGGAGCGTGACCCCGGATGGCTGCAGTACCTGCAGAGGCTGTCGCTGGCACGCGGGCGAGCTCGGGGCAAGGCTCGCCGGGACTCTGTTTAAACAAAGGAAGTGTGTTTGTTTTCACAGTCCAGGCTTGGGAGCCTGGGCTGGGATCCTGTGCCATTTCCCTGTGCTAGGAGCAAGATTCTCAAGGAAGACAGCCTCTCCCTTTGCTGCAAAGCACAGCTCCTCCTGGCCAGCAAGTATGCATCTTATCCTCCCTGGCTTGTCAGGACTGGAGTCTGGAAAGCTTAACTCAGATCTGGTTTGATATTTGTAGGTGCAATAAACAGTATAGAGATTTCTGCCATGAACCACAGTCTAGCTTCCTGTGCTTGTGTGGCTTTCTTGGGCCAGTCTTATAAGCTACTGTACTTCTTGATCCCCTTGTAACCCAGTCAGTCCCAGTGGATCCTTGAAATCTGTTTCCCAGTCAGTGAGAAATGGAGCTTCCAGATCCTGTGGTAGTGCATCTGTGTGTTGAGCACAAGAGAGCAGACTTGCTAAGAGCTGCCTCTAGCAAAAGTCAAGAGAAACTTTTAAAGTATTATCTTAAGCCACACTGCATGGTAAATGGCTGGTTTTTGCCAGCAGGTACATTTTCCCTTCCACAGTCAGCAGTTTGCTCAAATAACAAATCTTAATGATAAAGAGGTGTTGGAAAGTACTTGAGTTAGTAGCAAGATCTGTGAGGAAAGTGTATCATCTAACATATGCTGCTCTGCCTTTTACTGAGGAAAAATGTTTCTCAAAATAGTCCTCCTTACTCCTTCGTCTAATTTGCTTTGGTTTATTTCTAGCATCAAAATGAGAATGTCATTTCACTGCTTTTATAGTAAGTGCAGATCCATGTGAGTAGGATGTATCCTGTGCTTCGTAGCCAAGGCAAGCTGTATAGGGTGACACTTTTAAGAGTATTTGGGTTGTCTTAAGATAGAAGGTGGTTTCCACCATAAACTAAGTGTGCCCAGGGATGGAGTACATGGGAGGTGGTGGGTAGACCTCATGGCAGCTCGTTCAGTTGGGCTCACCGCAAATCCAAGGAATGGAAATGCCTGGATGTATGACTGTGCTTGCTGCACGGGAATCTGTGTTGTTTCACATGGAGTAATCAAGTTATTTAAGGAGGTGTGATGTTGTGGGGGGGAGGTATGTGTGTGGCACACCAGTGAATCTTGCATTTATCTTTGCTGTTCAAGTCTGAGAGTGCTCTGAAACCGTGGAACTGAGATGGGTGTCATGGAAGACTGGCTTCTTGGAGGTGTCTGGCTAAGTGGATGTATGGGAGAGCGAATCCAGGGAACTTCACCATAAATAAAAGGAAGTGCCCGGGAGCGGAACTGCAGAGCTGCCCTGACTCTGGCTGTGTACGTGAGAAGAGTTCCAGAAATGACAGTAAATAATAGTAAAGCTTTGTTTTGTGTTTCTCTTGTAGCAACCCTCCGCTCAGCGAGGAGATGCTGCCTCCAGGGGAGTGGATGTGCCACCGCTGCACCGTGCGCCGCAAGGTAAAGCCTCTCAAAACAGACACAATCCCTGCCCTTCCAACTGGCCATTTGAAACCTGAATCCTGTGCTTTGTACCTGCCTCTCCCTTCGTGTGTACTTAGACAAGCAGAGCTGCTTCTTTGTGCTTATATTTGCAAAGGGCTTTGTTAGGAAAGGGCTTAAGGAAACCTAAGGGGTCTTGGTGAGACCCTCATGATATTTTAACCTCACTACTAGGAGGTAAAACTGAAGTGCCTGGTACCTTCTTGTCAATCTGTGCCTTTTAAACTATTTTCCTTCCCTCCATTTCTGGAAAGGAGGGAGAGCTGAGGCACAGAGGAAATGGAAATGGCTCCTGTGCTTGAGGAGGTGAGCTGTCTACAGGCAGAACAGGAGTCATGGTAATACAGCTTTGCCATCAGGGCTGAGATTCTAGTTAATATGTGTTTTTTAGAAGAGTGACTTCACAGCAATTGTACATCAGCAGAGGGTGAAATCACAGTGAGTTATGATTTCCTGGGCTGTTGAACAGGATGGGGAGGAGATGATTGGGCAAGATTGTAGCTTTTTTTTTGCCTTGATGCTCTTTCTCCAGGAAGCTGTCTTGCACAATGTAAACATCTTATTGCTGTGACCACGTAAGGCTGCGTAGCAGAGGGTTTAGAAACTGCACCAAGCTATCTAGCAACTGTTCCCTTGAAGTGACACCCAAAACAGATTGGAAGAAAACTGTGTGCTGAGCCTTTTGTTCCTGAAGTGATTGCCTTGTTATATTTCCAGGGTACTGTTCAGCCATCTGCCAACAATAGAAATGAAGGTCACAAATCAAAAAACAAATAATAAAGTAAAAAGAGAGAGAAAAGGAGAAAATCCTCAACTTTTCTATATTAAAAATTGCCTGAAAACACTTTTCTCCCTTTGCAGACTGGAGTAGATTGGTTCCTCTATATGGGTGATGCTGTCAAGCACTGGAACAGTGCACAGTTGCCCATCCCAGGCCATGCAGCATCTCCTCCTGTTGCAAAATAGATCTTGTGATGGTGGCAATCTATAGTTTTCCTCTGCTGCACCATATGTTCAAGATTCCTGCCAGCAGGAGATAGTGGAGTGTTGTTTGTATGTTGTGATTGTATTGTCAAGCTGACCTTCTCAACCCCTGTCTGCAGTGCCAGGGTTAGTAAAGTGCATCTACAGTGAACAGTCTGCTGTGGAGTTTCTCAGTGTTGGTAGCAAAGTAAACAGTTGTCTGATTTGTCAAGTGTTTAGAACCAGATGCTGTGAAATGTTGTCCTGATCTGGACTCAAGTATAGCTACCCTGAAAGGAGAGACACGTGGTAATGTTCTTCCCCACACTTGGTTCTCTTTAGCTGTTCCGTCACCTGTACCTTAGCTACCATCAGACTGTTCTTGATCGAGGCTCTAATGACTTCAAGGGGGAAGTTGTAGTGAGTGGCTCAAGCGTTTTCAGATGCTGTTTGTCTTCAATTGTCAAGGTTGATGTGCTTTGTTTGTGGCCTCCATGATAAGCCTGCCTATTCATGTCGTGCAGAAGCGAGAACAGAAGAAAGAGCTGGGGCAGGTAAATGGATTGGTGGACAAATCTGGGAAAAGGACCACCTCCCCCACCAGTGACGCAGACCTGTTGGACAGGTCTAGCAGCAGCATCAGGGCTAATGCGCATGCCAGGATCTTGGAAAGGAGAGCGAGCCGGCCTGGCACTCCCACATCCAATGCCAGCACCGAGACCCCCAACTCAGAACAGAATGATGTCGATGAGGACATAATTGACGTGGATGATGACTCTGCCATTGCAGAAATGGACTGTGGGCAGCCCCAGCTGAAGCGACCCTTTGAGCTTCTTATTGCTGCTGCCATGGAAAGGAACCCAACGCAGTTCCAGCTGCCGAATGAACTGACCTGCACCACAGCACTTCCAGGTGAGCAGGGCCTTGTCTGGTGTTAGTGAAGATGTCTGCAGTTGCATCCTGCTGCCCTCTTTGCTCTTTTCCCTCTTTACTCTGTGATAGCTGTGGTTCCAGTGGTGCTCACTGGTGAAAGCAGAGGGTACCTCTGGCTCTCCTCCAGGTGCCTTTCAAATCCGAGCTGTGGGGACACTGCAACTACACACCATGTCCATCAGCACTTGTGATAGATGCTTGTTGTTCTCACCTAGATCATCAATATGAAAAAAAATCAGTTGCCAAAACACTTGTTTTTTGATTTATGATGCAATAATATAGTAACAAAATAGTGACTAAATGTATAGGATGTCACTGAAATGACTAAGTATGACATATACCTGCCTTTAAAGACAATTTCTGTCACTTAAGGCTAGATTTAGTGGTTGATAGAGGTTCCTTAAGCAGCAATCTCTGACTTTTCTGAGATGATTATATGTATCTCCCAGAAGGCAAATCTCTTCTATGTTGATAACCCAAAGCTTTTTAAAATTTCCTTTTCAGGTACTAGTAAGAGGAGGAGAAAGGAAGAAACCACAGGAAAGAATGTCAAGAAAGCACAACACGAGTTAGACCATAATGGTTTGGTTCCCTTGCCAGTGAAGGTCTGCTTCACATGCAACAGGTACTTGTTCTTCCAGGGAAGTTGTTCAGTGTAGCTGCAGCCTTTGCAGGAGCAAAGTTCTTGCTGAGAAAAGTAGATTACCTGTTTCCTTTTCCATTCTCCTTCATTACTTACAGTCCTCTAAACAAATGGGAGAATATTCGTCTTTGCTAAGTAACAGGTGTTTAACCACAGCAAGTGTAGGTCCAGCTGTAAAGAGTTCTGAAATGTTGCCTGAAGATTGACAAGATTGAGCCATCTTGTCTTCAGAGTTTTTCTGCAAAGAAATATTCTGAAGTGATGGTGGTTTAGTAACTGGAGATGTTTGTTTATGGTTTGTGAAGAAAGTGTGTGAGGAGGTGACCTTTAGGAAATAGAAATCTACTGAGAGATTTATAAGCCCAAGGCAAATAGGAATATTGTGCTGAAATTGTAAATCTGAAAACCAGTACAAAATACTGATAGGTTTTGTAACACTGCATAAAAAAATGCATAGATCAATCCCAATTCAAAATGTCAGTGAAAATGAAACCTTTATTTCAGAAACCCAGTCAGAGTGAATTTCTCGAAGTGGAATGGGCACTCAGGTGGGCTTTTGTGGAGAACAACTGATGACCTTGTCATAGAGAAAGACTTTTTTAAAGCCTGGGGATTCAGATGTAGTTGTTTTTCTGGAGTTTGAGACTTGTTCTGAGAACATCTTGTTGATGTACACGTCCCAGCATGACACATGATTCCTCTAAGGAGACTTGTAATTACCTAAATCTGAGATTTCCTTTTGATCTCTGAATTTTGCTTGAAATAAAGGCTTTTGCCTCGAGTGGGTCTTGAAGAAGATCCATACAGATCAAGTTACAAATCAGAAATCCTATTTTTTGGTGGAAACAACAGTGTAGAGGATAAACTGAAGTGGTCAGCCAAGCTTGCCTGAATGTTCTGTTTATACTCTGTACGGGGAATAAGATTTGGCTCTCTCTTCTCAGGAGTTGCAGAGTGGCACCTCTAATCCAGTGTGATTATTGCCCACTCCTGTTCCACATGGATTGTCTGGAGCCACCACTTACTGCCATGCCTCTGGGTAGATGGATGTGCCCAAATCACATAGAACACGTGGTGGTAAGCAGGACTATGATTGCAGTATGATAACCAGATGCTGGAGTGGAACCTGGCAGGTCCATTAAAGGACAAAGCACAACAAATGTAAAACAGCTTCTGAGCTCTTATTGCTCCCTATAACGCTTGTAAAGCTTCTGCTGCAAGCCACGCACTCTCCAAAGGAATATGATGCTGCTGTCTGCAATAAGATATAAAGATGGGGGAAGTCCTTCCTGTAACTGAAGCTGACAGCTCAGATTGTGGCTCACTGACAGCTTGTCTAGTTTTTGACTGGACTCTTTAAGATCTAGATGAGCTTCCAGAACTGGGATACAAAGCAGCACAGTGCTACAAATAGGGGAAGTAATTCTTTGCATGCTTAACCCAAAAAAAGTTTTATTCCAAGAGGGAGTTTTCATTTTTGGAAAAGCAGTGTACTTGAGACTTAAATACTCAGGAAACAGGGGGCTGAAACAAAGAGCTTTTTCCCAGACAAACTGCTTCTGAGAGCATTGATGCTGCTTAGTCGGCCTCTAAATGCTTTTGTATTCATCTCCAGCAATGTGCCCTTTAACAGAAATGGTTAGTTAGTGCTGCAGGAAACAAAATAGTCTAAAGCTGAGCTGATGCTGTACTGCCAGTGCTACAAGGCATTATGAAAGTCTTAGGGTGCCTTAGAGTGACCTGCAGATCCCTAACTCCTGTGGCATTATCTGATCACCCAGCTGAACCAGAAGAACTTGACCCTGAGTAATCGGTGCCGAGTATTTGACCGGTTCCAGGACACCATATCTCAGCATGTTGTCAAAGTGGATTTCTTAAACCGAATCCATAAGAGACACCCTCCGAATCGCAGAGTTCTTCAGTCAGTGAAGAGGAAAGGTCTGAAGGTATGTGTGACAAGTAGTGGTGGGTGAAAACCATGTGTGTATGTGTTTTAGTTTGGAAGGGAAACCAGCATACTCTCTGGGGCAGGAGGAAGAAGATGGGGTCTGAATGATGGTGTTGAGTGAGAGATCTGGGAGTCAGCAGTCACTACCTGTAGGATTTAAGAAGATCTCTTTCCTTCAACTATAAGGCTCAATTATTACAATTAAGCACTTAAATCTAGCACAAGCATAGAAGGTACAACACAGAACTTCCTGAAGGTGGCCCTACAGTCAGATTTGGGGCTGTTCTTGTGCCTGAATGCCTGAAAACTGCCATACAGACTTCCTTTGGCTGTTTTTTCATTATTTCTCTTACGTTGTAGCCACCACGTTGTACCAAAGTCATGCCTGACCTAAGGGAATAAAACCTATTAATTTCAGCATGGCTACATCAATTTAAAGTACTCAGTCCTTGATACTTCTAATGTATCAGCAGGGTTCCTTTGGGTGAGAAAGCAGCAAATGTGAAGTTTAGTGCTGATCAGGCGCTTGGTTTAACTACTCATTCTTGAGTAATTGTTCTCATGTGTGACCTTCTTTCTCCACAATGTAGGTTCCTGATGCTATAAAGTCCCAATACCGGCTTCCACCCCCGTTACTCGCGCCTGCAGCAATTAGAGATGGCGAGCTGATCTGTAACGGGATCCCTGAGGAACCCTTGCAGAAGCACCTTTTGAACACTGAGCACTTAGCCAGCCAGACAGAACAACAGGAGGTAAATGAAGTCAAATGCTTGGACTCTGTGTGTGTAGTTGCTTTGGTACAAAGATCCCTTTCCACTTCAGTCATGATGGAGCAGTTGTCTAGGAAACCAATCTCAAGCTCGTGTGTGAAGGTGATAGCTTGTCTTATCTCTGACACCCTTGCCCATTAAAACTTCACTTTGACTTTCCAGGTGAGATGTAAAATTCCTCATTTGACACTTCAGGGAAGTGTTGCAATAGTCCTCTGGCCTTAAGAGTGGAGTTGAGGGCCTTCTGTCTAGACATCATCTTTATTTCGTAGCTGAGGGGAAATACCTTGCACCTTGGTTATGTAAGGCTGCTCTCTGACACGTTTATTTAGAAGTTAACGTCCCATTTCTGGGTCGCTTTTTATTGCGGATGGAATTGGACATGTAAATCAAGGTCAAATGAGTGTTTAAATCTTGTATGAAACTTCTGGCCAGATTCCACAGCGTAAGGGCATGTTAAGTTGCAATCAGTGGAGAAATCAAGTCCTTCTTTTAGTGTAGACAAGGTTTTTTAATGTGGCAGGTACACATACACCATGGAGCTTAAAACTTAGAATAAATCTTTTGATCTTCCTCCACTTTGTGTAAAAGGAAAGTGCTCTCCACCCCAGCTCTCTACTCCCTATATCTGAGATAGACAGCATTTCTTACCAACATGCTATAGAATAAGTTGAA
This sequence comes from Buphagus erythrorhynchus, assembly GCA_013400855.1. Lineage (NCBI taxonomy): Eukaryota > Metazoa > Chordata > Aves > Passeriformes > Sturnidae > Buphagus > Buphagus erythrorhynchus. Next base: position 21,823 of record VZTT01068849.1, read on the forward strand.
GGATTGTGTTTGGCTAGAAGCCCAAATTAATGAAAGGTGTGTTTGTAACCTGAAGCTGAAGAGTTGCAGCATTTAACAAGTGAAGAGAAGGAGGAGTTTGGAAGTGAGGAATTGCTTCCTTCTCCCTCCTTTAATCTCAGCCCCTCTCTGTCCTATCTCCAGCATGGACATAAACAGTACATAATTTTGGTTGCACTTTTGTACCTCTGGACAACATTTTCTCCTAAATGTGGATGAGCTCCAGAGCTGATGCTGTAGTTCTACACTGCATCTGAGCAGTCAGCACCTGGATTTCCTCAAGCTGGGTGAATGACAGAGCAACTGTAGAGGTTTGTTTGGAGCACTGCTGCCTCCAGAGCTAACCTGCACTTTTTTCTTCCTTCCAGTGGCTCTGTAGTGTTGTTGCGCTCCAGTGCAGCATATTGAAACATTTATCTGCTAAGCAGATGACTTCGCTTTGGGACTCTGAACAAACAGAGAAGGCTGATATTAAGCCTGTTATTGTGGCAGATGGCTCACTCGCCAACCCTTACCAGGCAGCTGACAAGGCACCCACACCTTCCCTCTATTCCATGTCATCCTGCACCTCAGGGATTACCACCCAGAATTCCTTGAGCTCCTCGCAATCCCAGCAGACTTTGTCACAGGAAGATGTTAACTGCAGCTCTTGTATAGATAAATCCAAGAAGGCATCTTCTTGCGGGACTTCCAACGGGCCGACAGCCTCTGACATTAAAGTGAACGGGCCTCATTTCTATGGCGTTTCATCCGAATCCTCAGCACAGTTGACTGATTCCCAGAGGCTCACGGGGTCTGGGAACACAATACCTGTTTTGTCTCATCGGCAAACGTGGCCTCGGCCCCTCACGCCCCCAGCGAGTTGCGGACTTCTGAATCACACCATTGGAACCATTGTCAAAACAGAGAACGTAGCAGGACCTGTTTCTTGTGCACAAAGGGGATCTGCACCAGTCACGAGTTTGCCTACGTCCATCTCGAGCTCCTGTGCCAGCCTGGAGACCACCAGCACTTTGCAAAGGAAGAATGTGCAGACGCAGATCGGGCCGCCGCTGACGGCAGAGCTGCGGGCTGGGGGCTCCCCGCTCAGTGCCACCCGGGCTCTCACCCCTCCCCAGGCTGCAGGAGATGGCATCTCAGCTGTTGGGTCCACAAACAGATTCTGTTCACCAGCACCACCTTCAGGTATGGGCTGAGCCACTGACCTTGGCCCCCAGGGCTGAGAAAAGCTCAGGCTAAACCTCAATCAAAACCTCAAGGCTGTAGCAGTGTGCCCTTGTTTGACTGGGAATCAGGCTTTCTGTGGAGGGCCAGCAGAAGTTCCTCAGGTCTCCTCTGTCTTAGGTCCCTTTATGGGAGCCATGGAATGTATTTTTTGCTGGCTGCCTACACTTGAGAGAGGAAACTCTGTCCTGACAAGCAGGATAGTAGGTCAGTTGAATTCTTGAAAGCAACAGTAGTTTTATATCGCTTGGCTGCTGCCTCACCATTTCAACAGCTGCTGCTTTAAAACCCCAGCGCTGCTGTAAAACCACTGGTTTGTTTCAAATGGCCATTTGGATTGCAAGGTAGTCAGTCCTTCTCACAAGAGCAGCTCTCTGGGATCTAATCCAGAGTAACTGTTCAGGCAGTGGTTGTGTCCCCTACTGCAGGTGTTGTTGGAGCCTTCAGCTACACAGCCTTGACGTTGGAGAAATGTGGGCTTGGGAAGCTGTTGTCTGCTTAGGATCTGTTGGTCTAACATAGAGTAGTTATGGACTTGGATATGCCAGAAATACTGAGTTGTACCCAAAAAACTTGCCACATAATAGGAAGGTATATAATAAAGTGTATATAACAATTTTTAGTATAGAAACATGAAGTCAAAGATGTTGACAGATGTTGGAGTAACTGCCCACAGCTCAAATTTTGCTAGAATAAACTTTCACATATGGCATTCTCTTCCTTTTCCCTCTCCCCACACCAGCTCAAGACTCAAACCAGCAAACCCTTTCTGCAGGTTGGGTGGGAGCAGTCACTGAAAAGCACGTGACAGAGCTGTGTGTCACTTCTCATGCATTTCCAACCTGTGAATCAGTGTCAGGCTTGTGTGGAGTGGCTCAGGTCTGGTGGTTGTAAAGCAACAGAGAAACATCTTTTTATAATCCTTTCTAAAATTCCTCAATGAGTAACTTCTAAGCTTTGCCTCGCCTTTGGAAGCAGTCCCCAGGGTACTTGGCCTCCTCCTGAATAAACTTGGTTACTCTGAGGCTGCTGATTTGACCATGCCCTGCTTAGAAATGTGAGGCTGGGAGAAGTTCTGGTAGAGGAAATGAGAGCATATTATAGAAAACTTCTTGCTTGTGGTTTGAAGAGCACTGCAAACCCTACATAATTTTGCAGTTACTTAAGATGTTAAATAATTGCCTCTGGTGCAAAGCTTGTGTTCTACAAAATTATTACTTGCTGCAGTGTCTCTTGGGAAAGGTGTAAACATTTAAATTTTCCATCTAACACGATGGATAAATATAACAAAAATTGTGGTGTGCAAATTTCGCTGCCAAGTACAAAAATGCAAATTGCTTGTGACTTTTTTTTGCCATAAATTTCAGTAGTTATAGGCAAACCAGCTCAAGAAGATCTGGTATTGACAACACATTACAGGGATTTTGTTTCCTGGCATTTGCCATTGCTTCTTTCAGCTGCATGGCCACTTCCAAAGCAAGAGGGTTTTATTTTGTAAATAATAAAATCTGCTTATGACTGTCACATTCCTCCTGGACAATGATGTACTCCCTAGACTTTATAACAGTGTAGAAATAAAACCATGGCAGTTGTACTTTTTATTCATGTTAAAACCTAGACAAGCTACTTGACAAATGTCTCTTAGGTTTAATAAATTCTTCAAGCTCCTGGCGAGTTGGTGCTCATCTTTCCAGTGTCACCACAGGGAGCAGGAGATTAAATGTATAGGTCAAGAATTCCTCCAGCAGCTGGAGATGAGGCAGAAGCCACGTTTGGCTCTGTGTTGCAGGCACACAGAAGCCTTTCAGAAGAAAGCTCCTGGCCTCTAGTTCAGACCTTTTTGAAAGCATGACTATGAGCAAAATGAGTCATTTGGAGCAGCTTGGCAGCCAAGGGCAGCCTGAGGGCTGGGTGCTTGTCTGGTGAACGTCACAGTGACATCTCTTCTCTCCATCACCTCTCTCTGTAGATGGTAAGGTCAGTCCCAGCACCTTATCCATAGGAAGCGCTTTAACTCTACCCTCATCACTCACTTCAAACTCTGCAGCTATGTTGGATTTCACCAGTTCCCTGAAAGCATTTATGGACGGGGGTGAGTATTTAATTCATCATCAGTCTCTGCTAGCCCTGTGTGTTTGCTTCCCTAAAGCATTCCATCTCTGCTTGAGGAAATGTTCCAGAGATAAAGAAGGGTAGTAGTCAGGTGAGGGAGGGGCTGGGTGTACATTACCTTAAATATGTCACATGCTTCCCTGCTCCTAGTGTTGCCAAGGCAGCAAGGCCAATGAAGTGTTTCTGCCTGAAGCTTTTCTGGGGAAGAATCACAGCTGGGCTGCTTTCCAGGTGGAATTCACATGCAGAAACCTGCAGCCCTGCCATACTGTGGTGCTAGCTGCAATCCAGAGCTGCTTCTGGTGGATGTAAAGCAGCAATAGATCTTGTAGTAGAGCAGTCACCTGAGTGGTGATGCTCCAGTGGGTCTGTTAATTTTATAATTTATTTCTGCTTCCGTCAGTCTCATAGACTGGCCTGTTTTTTATTTCCTTCCGTTGCACTTGGCAAGAGATGGCAAACATTAGCAGAGTGCCTTCAGGAGGAGATTGCTGAGCAGCAATCATCACTAGCACAGCCAGGCTGTTACCAGAGATGAAATCTGAAGAACAGCCCTTCTGGCATTGCCATTGTGACCCTCTTTCCTTGGGTGAACCCCAGCTGCCCAGCCCACCCTCTGCTATTGGGAAAGGCTCTTACAGCTCTTCCTCCTCTCCCTTCCATTTTAACTGTTGTTGATGTGGAGAAAGCTCTTGGAAGAAGAGGTTATGCAGCCTCCTTGCTGCAAGAAAGCAGACCTCTGTAAGGCTTTACAAATACAAACACTTCAGAGTTACCAGAAGATCTGCTCTAAAGCTCATTAATAATATTGTCCGAATTGCCCTGTTTGGATTAATTTACCCTGCTATGGACATGTGACTCCAGTGTAAGCCTGCAGCAGCTTCAAAGGGGGGGTTACAGTTCTCTATGATGCAGGGCTGGACTTCCTAACTAGGTAGCAGAGCTTCAGAGGAGGGACCAAACATACTGTCCAAAGGAGTGCAGTGGCCATCTCTCCTAACCTGTTGATTCTGAGCTAAAACAGCAGATTTTCAACTTTTATCAACCCTAGTTCCCCCAAACTTCTGCTTGCTGCCTCAGTTGTAGCTCTCCAGCCAGCCATGGCTGGCACTGTCCTCATAGTCTGCTCACAGGAGGTGATGTGAAATAATAGCTCACCTATATGTAAGAGTCTTTATATTGCAGAATTGGTCAAGTCTTTGCTGTTGAAGCAAACTGCAGGTTTGAAAGTTGGACAGTTAAATCCACTGCAGCTCAGATTGCACTCTTTCCCTGAATAACTTACTAATTGCTTTTTGTTTATTAACAGAGATTGAGATAAATATGCTGGATGAGCAGCTGATCAAGTTTCTGGCCTTGCAGAGAATACATCAGCTCTTTCCTCCCAAAGCTCAGTCTCTAGCGAGCAGTGTCAATTCCCATCAGCAATCTCCTGTGGGAAACCACATTGAAGGTAAGAGCAGCCCTAGAATAGCTGGGTTATGTTGAGCCATAGATTTGCCACTCCCTTGTCTACTCCTTGAAGATTTCCCTCTTCTTCTGGTATCTGATGCTGCCTTTCACTTTTCTTTCTTCTCATCCCCCTGCTCTGAATATCCACTGACCAGAAACTCCATCAGGATCCTCTGCTTAATTATTTACAAATTTGAGCAATATGAATACTTTTAGTACCTTCAGTTTTTCTGCTGGAAATGTTTAGTGAAGTTGTGTTTTATTCATCTTACAATTAGCAAGAGATGGGAAGGTTCATCTCAGGTGCTTGGTGGCTTTTCTTTGCACTTTTACTTTTGAGATGGGCAAGAGAAATCTGTGAATTCCTGCTCTCTCTTTCTGGAGGAGTTGCTTGTGATAAAAGCACAAGAACAGGAGCACAGAATATATGTGTGACATTGTCATTGCCTGTTCAGAATGTCACTGTCAAGCTGAAACCACCACTACACATGACTAATGCCAGTAATGGAAAACAACTTGAGTTCCTATTGGAAATCTCCAGATTCCCCAGTTTAGCTTTGTTTATTACCACTGGTATCACCTAAAGCTGCCAGGTGAATGTGGCTTCATGTTCCTCTGCATGCAGCCAGTCAGTTTAATCTGCTTTCAAGCACTAACTGGACAGCCTTGCTGTGGAAGCAGTTCTCTGCTCCAGCTCTGCTAGGCCTGGGGGTAAATATCCCAGATAAAATCTTTGGAAGTCAGTCAGTAATCTTTTTCTGAAGCTCTGTGCTTGCCTGCTTTAGCATCACAGCATTCCCTAAATGCTTTGTCAGTCTTCTTGTGATGGCTGCTGCAGGACACAGCAGCAGGCTGTGATATGAGCTGCCTTCCTGGTCTGGAATTCTTCAGCAGTGTGCCTTTCTAAAGGCAGATTGGTGCTTGTCTTAACCCATCACCCTTTTTGGGCAGGAATGATGCATCCAACTGGCTGCTTAGCATTGCTGATGAAATGTTAGATCCAAAGCCTTAGTGAGCCCTGCAGAGCCAGGCAGCTGAAAGGATTCATGCAGGGCAGCCAGGCAGAGGTGGAACCTGTGTTGCCACTTGGTGTGGCCACTATTCTTGATGTAGGTACCTCTGCAGTCTTTCATAATCCTCATGTTCTGTCCTTTGATTTCACCCTCTTGGTGTAACACTGTCCTGCAGATGTGGTATCAGAAGAGGCTTAAACTCAGTGTATAAGGGGTTTTCCTCCAAAAGACAGTGCTGAAATCCTGGCTAGGCCTGTGTGGCCCAATAGGTGTTCCACAGAAGATTTTCTTAACGTGGGCATGTGAGTGTGTGATTTGAACTTGAAGCTGCTCTGGAGGCTCAGCCCTGGACCAGCCATTGTCAAGTGTGCCATAGAGACTGACCTGAGGGTAAAAGAGTCTCCACTCAGTTTATCATCCTGTCTTGGGAGCTGGGTTTGTCCTTGCCAAGCCCCATTCAGCCCAGGTGTTTTTCCTGCAGCTTCACTAGAAATGAAATCATGGCTGTTAAGTTGGTGAATTCACCAGCACCAATTCTTTTTAGGTGGCACTTTGAGAGCAAAGACTGAGCTCTTTGATTACCCAGAGTAGAAGAGATTAAGAAAGAAGCCAGTGGTAGAAGGCTTGTGTGTTACTCAGCGTGGCTCCATTGTGCACACTCCGTTTTAATGCTCCCCATTTGCATGGCTTGTGTGGGTTATGAGAAAGCAATTTTCTCCGACTAGCAGAAAGAAGTTTAATGCACAAACGTTCCTAGAGGGTTGGGAACTGGTGCTTAGGCCAAAGCTGACTGCATCCTCCTTAGGGTCTGTGCTTTCTGAGCTGGGGACAAGGGGGTCAAGCAGCTTTCCCGGCTGATAACATTGTTCAAGTAATTTCTTTTTATCTTGCAGCGCAAAGAAAGGAAGTGCAAGCCCGGGCAGTGTTCTATCCTCTGATGGGCTTGGGGGGTGCAGTCAATATGTGCTATCGAACCCTCTACATTGGGACAGGTGAGTGGCTTCTTCCTGCCCTGACCTTTCAGAATCAGGGTGGTTCTCCCTGAACCCTCCCTAAGGTCTTTGCCAAGTGGGTGTCAAAGGAAACAGACTCACTGTGGCCACTTGTACTGGGGTTCTGCACTACCAAGAAGTGTGGAAATCCCCTGTCTGCCTGAATCTGTGGGTGGCAGCTCTGTCACCTGGCGTCATCACTAGAACAGCTGTCTTGGAGTTGTAATGCCTGACTGATGGAGAGGAGAGTTATGTTTTGTTTCTTGTTGCTTAGATTCTTCTGGTGCTCTGGGTAGACCCAGGAGCAGTGAAATGCTCTTCAACCTTTGTGGAGCTGCTGGCTCCCTTCCCCCACTGAAACTTTGTTGGTGGCTTATCGAAGCATTATTCATGCAGTCCTGGGAGCAGGACAAAAGCAGTTGCTCCCCTGTTGTTTTGCTAATTGAAGTTTAATTCTGTCTGTTGTTCTCTGCTGCCTGACAGTTTTTTTTTCTTCCAATACAAACTGAGCCTGTTTTGTCCTCCCCCATGACAGGAGCTGATATGGATGTGTGCCTTACAAGCTATGGTCACTGTAACTATGTGTCTGGCAAACATGCCTGCATATTCTATGATGAGGTGAGTGCCTGAGTGATTTTGTTTTTTCATTATTACGATTATTTTTATTTTTTGGTGTGCATGGAAGTGGGAGCTGGAGATGCAGGCAGCAGGTTGTCTTTGTGTGGTGCTCTTTTTGTGGACTGCAAAGTAAGAGCCAGGTTTTACTCCAGTGGAGGCTGTGTCAGCATTTTCTGTCAAACCTTTTTCTGAAGCACAGAGCTCTGCCAGCACAATTTCTGTGACTGCCTGTGGGCAAGGACTGGCCACAAGTCAGCACTGTCACTCCTGGTGTCTAGGGAAAGAAAAGGACATGGACATGGTCTGATACTTTTTGACCTGGATGTGTTGTTAATAAAAGCTAAACTTCATGTGTCAACATCAAACCTCAGCTGGAACAAACCAGGGAACTGCTCTGAGTCCCTTGTTCTCAAGTGTGATTGGGGAGCAAAGCATTCATAACATCTGCAGTTCTCTGTAAATTATTTATTTAGCTAAAATTTCAGTTAAGCTTGCAGCATAAACAGAAACCTACAGTTTCTACTTAGCTACAGCCCACAGATTAGTTTGTTCCTGAAGTAAACAGACCAGCAGGCCTGCCAGTAATAGCACTGCTGGAGATGTCTCTTAGCATGGAAACAGTCTTTGAAGCAAGATAGAGTCTTTTATATCACCATTTGTCAACCAGCTCCAGAGCAGGATCCAGGATTAACCCCCAGCCAGCTTTAGCCATTCCTCCAGTGCCCTGCAAGCTACCAAACACACTCAGTAATGGGATCCTGACTGTAAATCTCTGTGGAAGCATCTCCTCACAGTGATCAGTCTTAAATCAGGCTCCAGACACTGACCTTTGACCCTCTAGTGGGTCTCCTATGGCTGTGGTCGCTTTGGAGAGGGAGAATTCCCCTTCCTGGAGCTCTCTCTGTAGGTTTTCCTTCTGCAGTCTAGCAGGTTACTTCAAAACCTACTCCCGTGTGCATGTGGAGTTTTTGCAACTTGATTAAAGCCTTGTAGTCCCTGAGGGAGGAGGTCTTGAGCTCTCAGATGATTTCTGTGAGCTAACCTGAAATCTTTTCTGCTCTGGCAACATCCTCCACAAAGCTCAGCTGAGTGTGACGCCGCTTGTGTAACGCTGCATGTCATGGTAATGTCTGCTGGCATTTCAGCATCTGCACAGGGCCTGTGAATCCCAGACTGCCCCTGTCCTGAGGCTGCTGCAGCACGTAACATCCCTCTTGCCATCTTGTGCCTGCTTTCCAAGCTCATCTCTTCCTGCTAGGCACAGGTCTCGGGCCAAGTTTTCATCAGGTGTGCCTGTAAAATGCTCGCTTTTGTGAGCATCAGCTTGAATATCCTGTTTCCTAAAGATGTGTTGGTTCAAGTGCAGTAGGTAAAACCCAATTCCCTTTGGCCCAACTTCTCTGCCAGAAAGCAGCTCCTAGAAGGCTGGTTGTTCTGTGAGCAGGGGGATTGGGTTGGT